>JAXFYN010000519.1:0-71374 GCA_036172215.1 Camellia granthamiana
GTGTTTTGGAGATCGGCTGTGTTCCTGACGTGATGTCCACAGTAAATTCTATTTCTCTATCAACTAAGTGGCCAGGCAATTCATTTGGAAAGACATCGGGGAATTCGTTCACAACTGGGATGTCGGCTAGAGTAACCTTCTCATTCTGATCACTCAATATACTACACAAGTAGCCATGGCACCCTTTCTGAATTAGCTTATAAGCTTTAATAGACGAGATCAAGTAAGGCGGGGATACTACACTTCTACCCTGGAAAATAACCTCGGCTTGGCTTGGGGGTTTCAAGGTAACACTCTTAGAAACACAATCAATAGATGCATGATTCATCACTAACCAATCCATCCCTAGTATAACGTCAAAGTGAGTCATGTTCAATGGCATTAAGTCAACTAATAGTTCCACACCCTTAATCACAACAACACACTCCCTATAAATAGATGCAACAATCATAGTTCTCCCAGATGGAGCAGATACATATAACACATAATCAAGAGGTTCCTGTGGTCTATTCATCTTCTCGGCAAACTTAACAGATACGAATGAATGCGTGGAACCCGAATCAATCAATATGTATGCATCTTGAGAGCAAATTGGAAGTATACCTGACACTACTGCCTCAGTATTCTGGGTGTCTCCTGGCACTAGTGCGAAAACCCTGCCTTGCCTCATCTGTGTCCTTCCAACATTGCTTCCCTGTGCAGAGCCCGAGGTGCTCCCACTTTTCAAACCATCATCAATCTTTGACCTCGGACAATCTTTCACACGATGACCCATTTCTCCACACTCAAAACAGGCACCTGACGCCCAACGGCAAACTCCGGAATGCGATTTTCCACAACTTGCACACATCGGCTTCGTAGTACCTTCCTGGTTCAGGTTGCTGGAGCTGCCGACGTTCGTCTTCTTCTTGGCGTTGAACGGAACTCGGCGGTTATCATAGTTCGGCCTTTTCCTCTGGTTCTCTCCTGCATTCTGGTATCGGTTCAAGTTGGTTTCCGCAAGAATAGCCTTGTCCAAGACTCCAGCGTAAGTCGGCATGTTGAGCATGTTGACTCTATCCTGTATCGGTGCACGCAACCCACTTTCAAACTTCCTAGCCTTCCTGTACTCATCACTGACCATATGAGGCGCATACCTCGCCAATTCTGTGAAAGCACGATCGTATTCTGCCACTGTCTTGTTTCCTTGTGTCAAAGTCTGAAACTCCGTGATCTTGCGATCTCGGACACTAAGGGGAAAATGCTTGTCATAAAATAGTTCCAAGAATTTAACCCAAGTTAAGTCAGGGTTCCCTTCCCGTGTTATCATCCACCATCTTCGGGCATCGTCATCTAACGTAAATGCGGCCAATGCCACCTTCTGAGCATCTGTGCTGGGAAAGATCTCGAACAACTTCTCCATTCCTAAGACCCACGCTTCGGCTTTCATTGGTTCTACGCCCCCTTGGAATCTCGGCGGGTTCATCTTCTTGAACTCTTTAATCAAAGTCATGGTTCCATCCCCATACAAGGCTGGCGGTGAGGGTACTTGGGGTACTGGAGGAGGCGGAGGCGGAACTACATGTCGGCCATTAGTCTGCTCGGCCTGGGCAGATGTAGTACTAGCATTCTGTTGTCTCACTTGTCTCAACTCCCGGGTTAAACCTTCAACTAGTCTTTCCAATCGACCCAATCTGTCTTCTGATTGATCTCGGCCAACTGGTGGTCTTCCTCTCCTCATAATGCTATGAGTATGTAAAATGTAACTTTAAAACAAAATGTGCAATAAAGCATGTATGCAAGCAACAAGCTGTTATGCCAAGATGATGCACACATTGTCAAGTAGCAAGCAACATGATGCAATCCTATCATCTTTCTAAGGGAAATCCTATGCTCTTTAGGACTCAAGGTGTGTGAATAACGTACTATGAGGAACTTGTGCTCTGATACCAATCTGTCACGACCCCAACCCGCCCCTAGAAGGTCGGCGCCGAGATGGCCAGTAACCCGAGGTTACCAGAGGCCTCTTACGAGAATTCACACACAAACAGAGTGTACATATGGGGCCTACAAATGCGGAAGCAATAAATAAAACTAAGTAATCCATAAGAGCAGTGCTTAAGTTAGAATGAAATGACATACATCTCATAAAGGCTTCAGTACAACAAGATAGAGTACAAAAATTACATCTTGACCAAAAGGCTTCTCAGCCATCAAATACAAAATACAATGAAGTAACTAAGAAGCATGATCTTCAAGACGTCGCAAACATGAGTCCAAAACACACTAGCAAAATACTTCAGCAAAACACCTCGGCTAAACACCTCGGCAAAACATACTTAGGCGTCATCGCCGCCCTGCTCATCACCTACATATATATATAGAGAGGGTGAGCTTGGATACTCAGTGAATGGCATAAGTAATAAAGGGTTTACATGAACGATATCCGAGATCTTTTAACAAAACAGTACAAGGCATAAATCAAGTTCTTATATCAGATCTTTCAAGCTTCATCAATCAAGTCTTTCAAGTTCCAAGGGATGACATCAAGAGTTGTGCTACAAATGCTTATAGTCCCCTAGCACGTACGGACTTTCAAGAGTTGTGCTACAAGTGCTTATAGTCCCCTAGCACGTACGGACTTTCAAGAGTTGTGCTACAAGTGCTTATAGTCCCCTAGCACGTACGGACTTTCAAGAGTTGTGCTACAAGTGCTTATAGTCCCCTAGCACGTACGGACTTTCAAGAGTTGTGCTACAAGTGCTTATAGTCCCCTAGCACGTACGGACTTTCAAGAGTTGTGCTACAAGTGCTTATAGTCCCCTAGCACGTACGGACTTTCAACAAGGTATAATACTTGGCATACAAAGTAGGGATAGTCATTCATGCTTGCAAATACTTTTCAAAACAAGGCAAAGCAAGACTTCTATCAAAAACACTTGAACATAGCTTTATTAAAATGCCACTCACCTAGTTCTTCGGACGTCGGGGTCAAGGCAAGTCCAAGTCCTACAATTACATAACAAGTCTATTGAATGCACTTTCAAACAAGCTTCATATGCATGCAAATGACCTCGGCAGTCGCTCAAGCTAAGTCAAAACATATCAAACACTGCTTCTTACTTTGGGAAAACATGCTGGGCACCATCCAGGTCTTGGCCGAGGTTCCACACTCTCTCGCCGAGGTGTGGTCCCGAGGGCCACATTCAAGGATAAAGGAAGCCGGGGAAAACCTGGGTTTCCCTCTGCTCAAGAACATGAACAAGATGAATGCAAAGATCATAACTTACATTTATAAAGTCTGAGATTTCGTGCCATGAGTTTGAAAACATGGACCTGGGTACCCATACTAGAAGACCTTGGTAAAACAAACACAAAAGCATGGATTTCAATGCAAGCTTTCGGATCAAATCAAGGCTTTTCCTCAAGAACACATAAATGTCTTATTTTCTTTCTAAAACCGACTTTAAATCTATGCATGGCACACAAAACAAACTCAATCATGCAATGCAGCTGGACATACAATAAGAGTAATCAAAGGAGAGCAAGAATCTAACCTCAAAACTCAAATCCAACGGTTTGATCTTCAAGGATCAAGCTCGAACTCCACTTCTCTCTCTAAACTCCCTTTCCTAGAGCTTCTCTCTCTAAGACAAAGATTTGAGACCAAATGATGTGTTTCTAAGTCTGTCGGCTGCTTTAACCCACAGCTCGGACACGTGGCAGCAGGTGGTTGGCTCTATTCAAAAAGGTGACTGATTGAAGGGACAAGACTCTGACAAAGCGTATCTAACAAGTTTCCCAGTGAAACACTCCGGCGGGTAATGACATCGGCTATCAACAAGACTTCGGCAAGAAATAACATCGGCCAAAGGTAGGACTTCGGCTACAGGATAACAAGGACATCGGCTAGGGAGGACGACAATCGACTAAGCTGTGCCACACCTTGGCCAGGGTGTGCCACATCTCGGCCTATGTCATACCATCCCGGGAACAAGGTCACTAATGTAACATACCTCGGCTAAGTAGTAACATCTCGGCTAGAGTGCCGGGGTGAAGGTGAAGGTCAATCAAGTGGTTCCAACATGATTCTAAGCACAAGGGTTCAAAGGTGAACTAGTCCCAAGGTTACCTCGGCTACACACACGTAATCAGTAAGGAACATAACACTCAAGTAATACTTATGCAAGACAAGTCAAAGATGCAAGGCAAGTCAAGATTCAAGATACAACTTAACAAAGCAAAAATCATATAAAATGCATATGAGTATGGCTAAGACAGTGGGAGGGTTATTACAATAGCCTTCTGTGACTCCCAGCTCATAGTCAACCAGATAACAGGCGAGTTTGCAGCCCGAGATGAAAGAATGTCCGCCTACGCAAAGGAAGTCAACAGGTTGGTGGCCTTATTTCAGAATTGCCGACTACATCAGGTTAGCCGAGATGATAACAGTCATGCTGATGCACTGGCCAACTTGGCTAGTGCAATACAACTGGAAAAAGCAAGGACGATAATGGTCGACTACTTGTCGGGCCCGAGCATTGAACCACTGATCACAGAACGTGAAGCAATGTGTGTAGACATGGGACCAAGCTGGATGGACGCAATAATAGCATTCATGAAAGAAGGAAAACTGCCAGATGATCACAAAGAGGCACACAAGATCAGATTGAAGTCGGCAAGATTCAGTTTGACAGCAGAGGGACATCTCTACAGAAGATCCTTCACTGGACCCCTTTTGAGGTGTGTACATCCTTCACAAGTTGAAGATTTCTTACACGAAATACATGAGGGAATATGTGGAAGCCACGCAAGGGGCAGATTACTTGCCCACAGGGCCATTACCCAAGGGTATTGGTGGCCCTACATGTAGAAAGATGCAGAAACCTATATCAAGAAGTGTAAAAAGTGCCAAAGGTTTGCGCCGCTGATACACCAACCCGCAGCAGACCTGAACCTAGTATCCAGTCCTTGGCCGTTTGCCCAATGGGGCATGGATCTTGTTGGAAAACTGCCCCAAGCAACTGGGCAAAGGAAATACCTATTGGTAGCGACAGATTACTTCACCAAATGGATAGAAGCTGAGCCCCTAGCCAAGATCCGAGATGTGGATGTAAAAAACTTCATATGGAAGATCATAATCACAAGATTTGGAATCCCAAGAGCAATAGTTGCCAACAATAGAACACAATTTGACAATAAGCTAATCAAGAGCTTCTGTGCAAAATTCAGGATCAAGAATTATTTTTCAACCCCAAGCTTTTCTCAAAGCAATGAACAAGCAGAAGCATCCAACAAAGTTATCTTGGATGGGATTAAGAAGAGGCTGCAAGCAGCAAATGGGAAGTGAGTAGATGAGTTACCAAGTGTACTTTGGGCATATCGGATTACGCCGAGAAGATCAACTGGGGCATCACCATTTGCCATGGCTTATGGCACAGAAGCAGTCATTTCTCTGGAAGTCGGCATCCCAGGGATCAGAGCCCAGGGAGTAGAGAACGGAACTAATGATGTACTCTTAGCCCGAGATCTGGATCTTCTAGAAGAAAGAAGGGAGAAAGCTGCAATTCAGCTGGCGGCATACTAGCAGCAACTTGCTAGAGCTTATAATAAGAAGGTTAACCCAAGAGAGTTCCAAGTTGGCGACCTGGTCTTGAGAAAATTCGTCGACAACAAGAAGGATCCCAAGGAGGGCAAGCTTGGCCCAAATTGGGAAGGATCTTATAGAATCATCTCGGTATTGGGCAATGGGGCATATCGGCTCGAAGATAATGAAGGCAAAGAGTTGCCAAGACCCTGGAATACTTGCAATTTGAAATTTTTCTATCATTAGAATTTTTCTTGTTCTTTACCGAAGTAAATAAATAAAGTTTTAGCTTGACTTCTTACACTTATGACTAATATGATACTTGCCGATGTTTCTGGCATACATACATAATGAGAACCCAAGTGAAACTTCAGTTCATATTAGGGGGTAAAGAATTGGAAAATGGTTCCTGGAAAGATAGAATCATGTTTAACACTTGTTGAAATTTGAGAAAAATTTACAAGTTGAAGTTAAATCGAGATCATGTTTAACACTTGTTGAAATTTGAGAAAAGTTTACAAGTTGAAGTTAAACTGAGATCATGTTTAACACTTGTTGAAATTTGTGAAAAATTTACAAGTTGAAGTTAAACTGAGACTATGTTTAACACTTGTTGAAACTTGAGAAAAGTTTACAAGTTGAAGTTAAACCGAGATCATGTTTAACACTTATTGAAATTTATGAAAAATTTACAAGTTGAAGTTAAACTGAGACTGTGTTTAACACTTGTTGAAACTTGAGAAAAGTTTACAAGTTGAAGTTAAACCAAGATCATGTTTAACACTTGTTGAAATTTGTGAAAAATTTACAAGTTGAAGTTAAACTGAGGCTATGTTTAACACTTGTTGAAACTTGAGAAAAGTTTACAAGTTGAAATTAAACTAAGATTATGTCTAACACTTGTTGAAATTTGAGAAAAATTTACAAGTTAAGTTAGGCCGAGATCACGTTTAGCACTTGTTGAAACTTGAGATTATGTCTAACACTTGTTGAAATTTGAGAAAAATTTACAAGTTGAGTTAAGCCGAGATCACGTTTAGCACTTGTTGAAACTTGAGAAAAGTTTACAAGTTGAAGTTAAATTAAGGTTATGTGTGACACTTGTTGAAATTTGTGAAAAATTTACAAGTTAAGGCCAAGACTGTACTAAACTGAGTACTTATAGCCGAGGTATTTCACCCCGAGAAAATTACACAGATAAAGTGTGCATTAAAGATATGCAAAATATTCCAAGTATGGAATCATATATGAGCAGTAAAGAGAAGACAAAGATACAAGCATTCAGGAAAGGAAGTCGTATTAACATTCAGAAGATGACATATCGGCCAAAGCCTACAATTGTTCCAAATAGAAGAAAAACAAAAGAACAAAATACAAAGGAAAAAGACATCAAAATTAAGACTCCCCAGCAACAGCAGATGGTTGGGTTTGAAGTTCAGAAGACTACTGGGAGGACATCTCGGTAGCCTTCTCAGCCGCGAGCTCGGTATCTATCTCTTGAAGGGTTTGATCAAGGCTCTTGTCGGCGAGAAGCACGTCCGATGATGCCTTCTCAGGGGTAGCATCCTTGGGAACCTCCTCACCCTCCTCATCTTGAGTCAAGTCCAGGACTTACTCATTTTGAGTAAGGGACTTGGCCCCAGCAGCCTCCTTAGACTTTCTCACCAAAGCCTCCTCCTCAGACTCAGAATCGTCGTCGGATTGGCTTGGAGTTAAGGGGAATGGAAGAGGAAGGACGTCGGCGTTCCTGAGGGGAGAGTCCTCGGGGACTTCGAGTTTTTTTAGCAAAGTCATACAACCAAGGGTGAAACCCTTGTTGTATGCCTGCTTCACCTATTTTTTGTAGTCCGAGGTGACATCGGCCACCCCCCTCATTGTATCCCTTCTGATTGGCGGCCTTGAGCTCGACGTCTTTTGTAGACAAGGCATCTTGAAGTTCTTTCTGAGCCTGGGCCATCTTTTCCTCGGCCTCTTTCTTTTGGGCCTCAAAAACCTTCTTGATAGCCGCAGCAGAATCTGCCATCTCCTCGACATCATCTTTGGCTTTAACAGCAGCCTCGGCCTGGTCTTCCAAAATCTTCATTTTTGATTGTAAGCTTTTATTGGTCTTCTCTAGACTGGAGACCTCCCTCATTTTGTCGGCCAGCTCCTTCCGGTTCTCAAAGGCTTGCATTGAGAAGGAATGAGCATACTGGATGGCCTGAAAATGAACAGAGCAAAGGTTATTTGAAAATTTTCACAATACAAAAAAGAAAGAAAGATACCAAGTGTGGAGACTTACTTGAACAGAACACTGGAGCATCAGGGCGAAGTTCTCGTGCTCAGTCATCTCGGCGTTTCGGTCAAGATCGCCAGGGAGAAGTAAAGCGGTGCTAAGAGCGACGCCGACATGAATGTCATTGGCACTATCCTCAACAAAGACTGGCCTGTCCTCCAAAGTAATAGGTGGAGCCCAGGGGGCACCAGCCTTCATGGAGCCCGACACTGTGGCTGACTCTGACCTCGGCCTTTTAGACCGAGTTGATTGAGATGGTTCGACCTCAGCAGACCTCTTCTCGGGGACGGAGGTAGTCTTCTCGCTCGAAGCCAATTTTGAAATCGGCAAGGTGTCCTCAGTATCAATTTGAGTCACCGTTGCCTTTGGCTGAGCTTTTTTTATCCTTTTTTGCTTCGATTTTGGCGGAGATGGCGCAGGTTGGGCGTCCACGGTAGAGGGAATGTTGGCCAAAAGATCTTTAGCCACTGCTTTCTGGCGGCCCATCTCAGCAGCAAAAACAGTTCGTCGCCGGCGTTGGCGCTGGGATATTGGGATCAGATATGGAGCCGAAGTTGACGGCTGCTCTGCTAGATCAGAAGTCGATCCTTGATCTAGCCGAGATGTGGAGGCAGCTTGAGGAGTCGTGGCAGAAAGAGGAGACAGACTCTTCTTCTTCTTCTTTGGAACGTCGGGAAGAACTGACTCATAGGTGGGAATGAAATTAAGTACCAAAGGGGCTCTCCGCTTGTGGATTGGCAGATCCAATAGTTTCTTCAAGTCTTTGCTGGGAAAGAAAGACTGGTGGAAACCCTTTGGTGGCTGAGGAAGAGCTACAAGAGAAAACAGACATTAGAACGAATAAAGTATTGAAGACTTTAAAACCAAGTTAATATGAACACAGGGCTCTTACCATTGCCCTCTACAAAAACTGATTGAGGAAGAGGGTAAAGGTGGATGTCCTCGTCTGGAGCGAACTCCCAGTTCCCCGAGGTAATGAAATAATCATCCCCAGCTCCTTTGTTGGAGTCAGGGAGGTCGGCAACAATTTTGTACTTCGTACACCTCGGCTTGAGGTAGTAAACGTAGCCCGTATCTTTTTTGAGGCCACACATGGTGTAACAGTATTGGATATCGGCTAAAGTAACTCTAGCGTTTTCCTGTTTGGCTAAGGCTATTATGCCATTAATGACTCGGTAGGAGTTGATGGCAAACTGCATCGGGTTCAACTTATAATAATGAAGTATCTCGCAGAAAAGGATATTTAGTGGGAGCCGAAGTCCACACTCGATAAAAGCTACAACAGGGAAAGACATGGAAACAGTTGTGGGCATGATAGAGTTATCCTCCCCAGCTAACCTCAGATGGACGTCGGCCGGGATGTCAAACTCTCTCCTAAAATGCTCTAACTTGGTCGGGGTGTCTACCATATGCTTCCACATACCCATGATATCGGCTTAGCTGGAAGAGTTGGATTTCAAAAGAGAGTGTTTTGGAGGGTTTTAAGGACCTCGGCTGCAACCTAAAAATATACAGAATCTGTGGGAAATCGTTTCGGTTTTTCCTAAAAATCTGTGGGTTCTACAAACAAGTCCCAAACCTATATCTATAGAGATGAAGATTGAAGGCACGAATTTGGAAAAACATGGCAAACAGAAACAGGAAAGCGATTCAGAGTCAATAACAGAGATGGGTCATCAAGAAGCACAAGATAAAAGTCTTCACAGGTGCGTCAGGCCAAGAACAGTGGCAACAATCAACAAGTGTGTGAACAGTGTGTATTCAGGAAACAGATGGGGCAAAAACAGAATTATGAAACAAACATGCAGTGGAAAACAAGATACAAATTGAAATATCAAAGATATAAACAAGATTACAGAAACAGAGTGGAAGAGTTCAGTAAAGCAAAATAGAAAACTGAAACAAGAAGTTAAATCGAGGAGAAACAGTAACTCACTGAAGAAAAGGAAGCCGGTATTGAGTTCGCCGAAGTCAGACGAACTGCAGCAGCGGAAAAGATTGGCAAAAGCCTCATCGGAGAAGATGAACGACGGCGGTAGCAGAGCTTGAAAGCTTGGAGCAATGGAGGATTTGAGAGAGTAAGAGAGAGAGAATGGTTGAACAAAAACGATGATAAGTGTCACGACCCAAACCCGGCCCTATGGGTTTAGCACCGTAACTGGCCAGTAATTCGAGATTACCAAAGGCCTGCTGTACAGTCATACAATAGAACAGAGTTCAGGGCCTGGCGGAAGCCAATACAGTCAATAACTAGTGTCCATTGAGCTGTGATAATCTGTATGCCAAAAACATTTTTCATACATTCATGCATTCAACACAGTACAGACTATTCAATCATTCAGTACGGGAACCCAATCCCTCGATAACAATACGGTAAAACAGTAATCCGCTTATACAGTCTGAACAAAACAGTAGGAGACCAGTAGGGAAGACAAAACACCCCAAGCCATGGCATGGCGTCTCGGAACCTCACAGTGAGGCACATTGGCTGGCTTAACAAAACTGGGGACTAACCCACGCTCCTAGCTCTGGTCTGGCTGCTGAGAACCTACATATATATATAAACAGTGAGCTAAAGCCCAGTGAATAACATGATGTATAAAGGGGTTATGAATGAATGTCCTTATAGCAATGAAATCAATTCATTTAAGCAGTATTTCAATCTTTCAGTATTTCGATCAATCAATATTTCAGTCAATCAATATTTCGATCAATCAATATTTCAGTCAATCAGTCATATGTGGTACATCCATTAGCCTATAAACAATAGGTCCAAAAGGACCGGGCCTTATCAGACCCAACAATAGTGATGGCCATCAATCAGTAAACAATATGGTTCCACAAGGAAACCGACAGAGATCTCTGTAACAGTATGTGGATTCAAGAGGTGGCTCCCACTGTAGCACTTAGTTCCGTAGAATCTAGAGGTGGCTCCCAGTGTAGCACTTTGCTCCGCATCAGTCAATAACAATGGGTGCTAAGGATGCCACAATACAATTCGAAATACAGGACATACATTCATTCAATAAACAATATTAGTTCAATAAACAGTTCAGTTCGGTATTCAAAATATAACCATTTTGAACATATCTTTACACAATCTGTTACTCACAGAGATTGGGCTATTAGCAGCTAGAGCGTGTCCCCGAGAGCCAACCCTAAACAATTAACAGAATAGAACACACACTAAGTTTACAGTTGGAAAGGATGTTAATTAAATCCCTAAATTTCCTCGGTGTGGTTCTATGTCTAAATCCTCATTAAGATGCCTTAAACTAGGCCTAAGAATGCCTAGGATGAGATGAGGATGCAAAATTACACTTGGAAGGCATTTTTCAAAAGTTGCTGAAAATAGGCACCTCGCTCGAGCGAGCCTTCCTTCGCTCGAGCGAGCTTCCAAAATCAAAGGCTTCGCTCGAGCGAGAAATCCTTCGCTCGAGCGATCTGTATGAACAGTAAAAGTACTGGTTGCTGAAATTTTACGCGCGATGGTCGCTCGATGCTCGCTCGAGCGAGCTTGCAAAAACAAAGGGCTCGCTCGAGCGAGGAAGCCAAATCTGGAATTTCCAGATTTGTCTCCCAAGTTCGAACCAAGCATTCAACCATCCAAAACTCAACCTCTTGGCCCCAAAATCTGGGAAAACACTTTAAACTCAATGTACTACAAGTTTCAAAAGCTAATTTGTACATGCAAGGGCCAAGAGTTGGTCAATTAAAGCCATTTTCAAACCCATTTTCAAGAACACTTTGTAATCATGCTATGCATGAGTTTTAAACCAAAATCAATCTCCAAATCTTGCTCCAGAGAGCTCAATACCTTGAAAACAAACTGAAAACATGGATTCTTACATAATATGGGAATGTATGTGACCATTAACCATGAAATCAACTCAAAATGCCTCAATATAAACATGCATGTAACATTTGAGCTTCAATTCAACATTTATGAGCAAATTCATGACTTACTTCACTATATTTGATATGTGACATGCATGAACAAGTGTAATACACAATTAAGAGGATAGATTTCTCACCTAGCTTCTTCAAATGCAAGTCTAGGAGTTTAATTTTTTCCAACTTATGCTCCAATTCTTCAAGATTCAAGTTGAATTTACAAGACCAAGCCAATTCTCTTACTCTCTCTCTAATACTCTTCTCTTGGTCGGCTATGAAGAAGAAAAGGGCTGAGCAATTGTTGATTCTAAGTGTATATGGCTCAAGTAGTAAGATTAAACAATGGTCCACTCTAATGGCAATTTGGTAAATAGGTTGAATTTGGCAATTAATCGATTTAAATCTAGTTTAATCATTCCTAATAAATTTTCAGGTAAATATATCATAAAATCACAAATATTCTCATGATTACAGAACACTAAACGGTTCTTAATTCGGCCGCCGATAAGGCCTTCAATTAGCAGTTTACACACACAAATTCAAACAGGCATTCAATCAATTAAACAGATGCAATGTGCAATTCAATAACCAAACTTATTCAATTTCAGTTTCGATTTCAATCGGTCTATCCGGTACTTCAATCAATTCGATTATCAGTCATTATCAATTCAGTTCAGCAATAATCAGTATATAATTCAGTGGTTAGTCGGTAATCAGTAACGAGGGTCGTTACAGTCTCCCCTCCTTATAAGGAGTTTAGTCCTCTAAACTCAAATCAACATATGACAACTGAGATGATGCCTATCCTAAGGCAACTTTCATACTATAACAGGAGTGTAATCCCATTCATAAACAGGTTCATGACCCAATCTTAACCTTAGCAATGCACAGAAACAGAAAAGTCACGTATAAGGATTGGGGTTCATATTAAGACAGAATCTTATGCACTTTCAGTTTCCAGTCAAGGACAGGTTCAAATACATGTTCATTTCATATTTCTTTGCAGAGCATACGTAGATGCACAATTCTTGCTTATGTATAAAAGGTGCATTCATTAGCACTACTGGAGCAGACACAGAACAGATATAGACATGGCAGATACAGAACGATTACAGTACAAAACAGATACAGTATATGTACAGGACGGTTATGAATAACCGGTTCCATAAAGGAATCCCGAATCCGGGTAACAGAACAGAACAGTACAGAAGCTGAGCCCCCATGACGAGGCCTCCGGTACGGGTAACAGAGTACGGACAGATACAAGTTCCATAAAGGAACCTCCGATACCGGGCAGCTAACATATATCACAAAATGCCAAGAGTCACGAATATTTAACAGAGATTGAACAGTCATTCTATATACAACATATAGCATTTCAGAAACAAAACTTATTTCGTGACACGGAACATGAATACAGTCGCACAGTAGCACATAACAGATCCAGTAGCAGTAGCAGTATCAATAACAGTAACAATACAGTAGCAATGCAGTAACAATGTCAATAACAATACGGTAACAGTACAGTAGCAGTATAGTAGTATTCACACTACTTACATCAAGTACTTATCGGGGTTATAAATTTGCACTGGTTTCAGTTTCATAAGTAATTTCCCCCGTTAAGTTACAGAGATTCGTTTCATTCAATTTCGAGCCTTTCATTCAGTCTTTGTTCAATTCGGTTCTCGGTTCAGTAGTCCATCACAGTCAATCCAATTCATTCGGGAGTTATTGGGGACATAAGGCAATTTGTACAGTACTCCCATAGCAGTAGGCAGAATTCTGTAGCAATTATTCAGTTACCATTCATCAGGTCCAGTCCCCACAAATTCAGTCATAGCACATATCAATACAAAAACAGTCATACCGGTTACATATACTTCTAGACAGCCAGAGTTCATGATCAAAACTCGTCTATTGTCGACAGATCTATCAGTTCTGAAGTACAGTAATCAGTAAAACAATCATTTCTTAGTCAAACCAGCCCATAGTCAAAACGGTATTACCGGGTAAGTAATCACATGGCATGTACCCAGTTTTCTCCATATTGTAAGCAAATAAAGTAATAGCTCCCAATAAGAGTTTTCTCAAGTTAAATCGATAAAGGTTCAACTAGGTCATTTCAGATGTAAGTTCTGTCCAATCACAGCAAGTAAAAGTTCGAAGCATAAGCATCAAACATAAGTTCCATCAGTTACACAAAACGGTTTCATCAACCCATGGTTCTATCAGATAACAGTTTAGATCACGGTTCCATTCTTATGATATCCAGATCAGTTAACATTAGTTCATACTCCATTCGTTTGGGTACACAGTCAGTATAGTCAGTAGTTTCACAATTTGCCTGAGTTCATCGATTATCAAACTTACATCAGGGGTCGGTACCATTACAGTTCATATCAAGCAGTACAGGTCATATACTATGTGTTCCTCCCAATAAGTTACAGATAAATGTACAGGCATACAGTTATTCATATCGAGAGGTAAGCATCCCAGTCAATATAGCAGTTTCCAAATAAATCTTTCATAAGGCATATGGTATACAATACTACATCACCCGAGGTTCTCGGTGACACATAACAGTGAGTTGCCCTACGAGGGTTCCAAATTAGTCATACGGTCATTAAGGCGTAGGCTCGCCGGTTCAATCAAGCAGTCATGTCAATTTTTCCATAATCACAATTCACAGTCAAGAGTTCATCGTTCAGGTCTTTATTCAGTCACACAATCCCGGAGCCATAGTCCCAACGGTTAACTCATCAAACAAATTTACCAATCATTCTGAGCAAGGGTACAGTCATATACGTGTATGTTCAGAATCTATTAACAGTCCCAATACAGATTTCACAAGTTCGGTGTACAATACAGAATAGTTCCTCCAGATACACTAGTTAAGGCAACAAATCCGAAGTCTACTCAGTCTAATAACATCCTTAAGCAAAGGTATGCAGGTATGTACATAAGTCTAAACAGTTTTCAGAGCATAGGTAATTGTTAACATGGGGTTCACAGTGTTGTACATAGTTCGCATCAACAGTAGATTTCGAAAGGTTCATTAACCACAGTCCATTCCTCTCAGTCTTAACAGTATTACAAGTATGGGAACATATATACCGGTGTGAGTTCAAAGTCAGTTTCCATGTAGACATTCGTTCACAATTTCACGAGCAAAAATTCATCTTCACCTATCAATATGGGTTCTTAATATCAGTAGTCTCACACACAAACAGACAAGGACACTGATGGGGTATCCTATTCATTCCCGTGGAATTTACCAAGAATTTCTGATTCGAAGCAACGTTGGCCGAACGTGATTCCAATCAGACTTCCAAGGTCATTCTACGAAGGCATGAGACTCTACAGTTTTACATTTCACCAAATAAGTTCCCACAAATTCTCATAGTTCAACAGTTCCGGTATGGTTCAAAAGGTCACATCTGACAGTTCACATTCAGTTATTACAATACAGTACAAGGACCTAACTCAGCAAGTTCTCGCCGTTCACAAGTCCTAACAATTCTCAGTATATGGTTCATAATTCCAGTAGTTCAATCAATATGTTCGCAGTCTGTACCAAGTTACGGAGTACACGATTCCCACACAAATGTTCGTATAAACAATTTCATCTATTTAAGGTACTACCTGCGCCAGTCATTTCAGTATTCCAAACATTCTCTGGAATTAGGGTCTAGATTTAGGCTCATTATCATTCAGTTCACTTCGGGGGCAAGATTTAGGTAAGTGCCTTTCCTGTCCACGTCCTAAAGGAGTTTCGGCTGGGCGGCGACAACGCCCCAGTGGTATTTTCCACATACAGTACAGATAGGTATATCATTGTTCACATTGTTTCTTCGACCTTCATTGGTCAAAGCTATTGCCCGAGATTTTCCACTCACGGAGGTCGTTCAATTACCAATCATTTTCACTTTCTGTTCCTTCTGTTCCATTCTTTCGGATTCAGTTAACGATGTTGATTTGGATATTTTAATGCTGCTACGCTAGCTCAGGCATTATACTCTATCCAGGACATCCACCCTTTGACGGTTTTAACAACGTCGATTCAGTCAAACACATTTAGGTCGCGCCCACCTTCAGTTCTTTTCTAATCTTTTACAGTCAGTATCTATCATGTGGGGTGCCTATCAACTAGTTAGGTAAATTTTACCTCATATTCGATCACAGTCTTATCACCTCACTCAAGGTGTTCAAACTCAGGTACTTTCCTATCTCAGATGCATTCGGGAAAGTATTTTTCGAAGAAAACTTCACATATTTTCTCAGTTTCTAAACCCAAGTCTCAATTTTCAGTAGTTCGGTACCTTCCAGAAATTCCGGTGGTTCCAATTTGTTGGGTTTCTGTATCAGTATCATCAATTCATATTCAGTTGGTGCAGGCACGTATGTCTGCCTTTATATTCTCAGATTTTCGATTAAGGCCTCAATCATTCATTCACATTCCTCCCCCTTTCCTTTATTTACACTCAAACAGGGTGATTAACAGTACAGGAGAGGTTCTTACAGATTTCACATTTCATTCCATATCAGACGTGTGTATACTTTTATTTCAATTCAGGTACGGTCACGTGACCCTTTGCTTTCACACGTCCATTTTCTTATAGGTTTCCACAGTCAGTATTAACATTAACATTACATGTTATTCCATTTAACTTCTTTAAGTATGCATATAGGTTTCACTTCATTTCACATAAACAGTACAGTCATCATAAACATAAACAGTTGCATACTTAAACAGTTTATCACATTAACATATATTCAGTCAATCATAAGCACACACTTTTCAAGTTCATGAGATGCCCTAATTACTTTTCTAGGACACCCTATAGCTCATTTGGACACGTGTGTGCGGTATAACTCGTGGTTAAGTATCGCTCTGATACCACTCTGTCACGACCCAAACCCGGCCCTATGGGTTTAGCACCGTAACTGGCCAGTAATCCGAGATTACCAAAGGCCTGCTGTACAGTCATACAATAGAACAGAGTTCAGGGCCTGGCGGAAGCCAATACAGTCAATAACTAGTGTCCATTGAGCTGTGATAATCTGTATGCCAAAAACATTTTTCATACATTCATGCATTCAACACAGTACAGACTATTCAATCATTCAGTACGGGAACCCAATCCCTCGATAACAATACGGTAAAACAGTAATCCGCTTATACAGTCTGAACAAAACAGTAGGAGACCAGTAGGGAAGACAAAACACCCCAAGCCATGGCATGGCGTCTCGGAACCTCACAGTGAGGCACATTGGCTGGCTTAACAAAACTGGGGACTAACCCACGCTCCTAGCTCCGGTCTGGCTGCTGAGAACCTACATATATATATAAACAGTGAGCTAAAGCCCAGTGAATAACATGATGTATAAAGGGGTTATGAATGAATGTCCTTATAGCAATGAAATCAATTCATTTAAGCAGTATTTCAATCTTTCAGTATTTCGATCAATCAATATTTCAGTCAATCAATATTTCGATCAATCAATATTTCAGTCAATCAGTCATATGTGGTACATCCATTAGCCTATAAACAATAGGTCCAAAAGGACCGGGCCTTATCAGACCCAACAATAGTGATGGCCATCAATCAGTAAACAATATGGTTCCACAAGGAAACCGACAGAGATCTCTGTAACAGTATGTGGATTCAAGAGGTGGCTCCCACTGTAGCACTTAGTTCCGTAGAATCTAGAGGTGGCTCCCAGTGTAGCACTTTGCTCCGCATCAGTCAATAACAATGGGTGCTAAGGATGCCACAATACAATTCGAAATACAGGACATACATTCATTCAATAAACAATATTAGTTCAATAAACAGTTCAGTTCGGTATTCAAAATATAACCATTTTGAACATATCTTTACACAATCTGTTACTCACAGAGATTGGGCTATTAGCAGCTAGAGCGTGTCCCCGAGAGCCAACCCTAAACAATTAACAGAATAGAACACACACTAAGTTTACAGTTGGAAAGGATGTTAATTAAATCCCTAAATTTCCTCGGTGTGGTTCTATGTCTAAATCCTCATTAAGATGCCTTAAACTAGGCCTAAGAATGCCTAGGATGAGATGAGGATGCAAAATTACACTTGGAAGGCATTTTTCAAAAGTTGCTGAAAATAGGCACCTCGCTCGAGCGAGCCTTCCTTCGCTCGAGCGAGCTTCCAAAATCAAAGGCTTCGCTCGAGCGAGAAATCCTTCGCTCGAGCGATCTGTATGAACAGTAAAAGTACTGGTTGCTGAAATTTTACGCGCGATGGTCGCTCGATGCTCGCTCGAGCGAGCTTGCAAAAACAAAGGGCTCGCTCGAGCGAGGAATCCTTCGCTCGAGCGAGGAAGCCAAATCTGGAATTTCCAGATTTGTCTCCCAAGTTCGAACCAAGCATTCAACCATCCAAAACTCAACCTCTTGGCCCCACAATCTGGGAAAACACTTTAAACTCAATGTACTACAAGTTTCAAAAGCTAATTTGTACATGCAAGGGCCAAGAGTTGGTCAATTAAAGCCATTTTCAAACCCATTTTCAAGAACACTTTGTAATCATGCTATGCATGAGTTTTAAACCAAAATCAATCTCCAAATCTTGCTCCAGAGAGCTCAATACCTTGAAAACAAACTGAAAACATGGATTCTTACATAATATGGGCATGTATGTGACCATTAACCATGAAATCAACTCAAAATGCCTCAATATAAACATGCATGTAACATTTGAGCTTCAATTCAACATTTATGAGCAAATTCATGACTTACTTCACTATATTTGATATGTGACATGCATGAACAAGTGTAATACACAATTAAGAGGATAGATTTCTCACCTAGCTTCTTCAAATGCAAGTCTAGGAGTTTAATTTTTTCCAACTTATGCTCCAATTCTTCAAGATTCAAGTTGAATTTACAAGACCAAGCCAATTCTCTTACTCTCTCTCTAATACTCTTCTCTTGGTCGGCTATGAAGAAGAAAAGGGCTGAGCAATTGTTGATTCTAAGTGTATATGGCTCAAGTAGTAAGATTAAACAATGGTCCACTCTAATGGCAATTTGGTAAATAGGTTGAATTTGGCAATTAATCGATTTAAATCTAGTTTAATCATTCCTAATAAATTTTCAGGTAAATATATCATAAAATCACAAATATTCTCATGATTACAGAACACTAAACGGTTCTTAATTCGGCCGCCGATAAGGCCTTCAATTAGCAGTTTACACACACAAATTCAAACAGGCATTCAATCAATTAAACAGATGCAATGTGCAATTCAATAACCAAACTTATTCAATTTCAGTTTCGATTTCAATCGGTCTATCCGGTACTTCAATCAATTCGATTATCAGTCATTATCAATTCAGTTCAGCAATAATCAGTATATAATTCAGTGGTTAGTCGGTAATCAGTAACGAGGGTCGTTACAATAAGTGAAGAGACGGAGAGAGAGGGAACGAGTTTTGTCAAAACTTGAAACGGTGACAAAAAAAGCAATTAATGTGTTTGAAACGACGTATGCGTCAGACGGCGCACGCGAGAAAAATTTTTCCTTACAGGCGCGTATCAAGTACGGTCCAGTAAGGGAAAGACGCATGACTAAAACGGTTGAGTTATTGTGCATGATAGCTCATACGTATGAAGGAGCTCTTGGAATTCTTGTTCTTAAAAAGACATGTCGGCTTGTATAATGATATCGGCTAAGAAGTTTTAAGCCGACGTACCAAAGGAAGTACTGATATAGGTTCCATCACCTCAAAATGTCGAGGTAATAGAACCTAGGAGGCAGTTGTGGGGATATATTTTCTGAGTACCAACACGTGGCCAAGGTGACGCCGACGTGTCAGCCGAGGTACCACGTGTCCTGGTCATGACGCCGAGGTTATATCGGCTAGGCCGAGGTTATCTCCGAAGATATCGGAATCTAGAATAAACGGATAAGGGACAAGAGTCCTAGAATGAGGAAGGGACATAGCCTGGATAAGGATAAAGCTCTTAAGGGAGTTTATCTTTATCTACTAAAGAGTCCAGGATAAGCACTGAGCTAAAGTCCATTGAAGTTAGGCTTCTGTTGGGACAATGATTGGGTTAATTATAAAAGAGAGGCACTCCCATGGGTTTAAGGTACGCAATTTATATTCTGAACAGTGAGTTTAGCACTATTGATTATCTTTGAGAGATATACTGACTTGATCGTCGGAGTGCCCCCGGGTGGACGAACCACCGCCAGAATCTTCTCTTTCTGTTGCAGGTCAGTTAGGTGCCATCTATTCTGCCAGTACTCTCCAGCTGAATATTGAGGTGACAGTGTAATCAGAAATTCATTCACACAAAATGTATGAAAAATTTGAAACTTTCTTCACAAGTTAAATTTAATAAAATTAATTTCTGTTAAATGAAAATACTTATAAACTTATTTGATTTCAACTTAATTCATAAAAATTATATTTCATTATTATATTTTTTACTAGATTAACTCAAATAATAAACAGAAAAATACATTTAAATTCAATTAAAAGTAAAAAGAAAACCTATATTAAAGTAAAAATATTATTTTACATATTTTTTAATAAATTAATTGTAATTACGTAAGAGATTGAAAAATGTTATGTGACTCTTTAGTATAAATAATATTAATATTTAACCAATTCTTTATTATATGGGTTATTCGTATCAATTTCGTGTTATACAAATTTAATAATAATTTGTCTTGTTTAATATTTGTATTATCGGGTCATGTCATATATGTGTTCGTATCAGAAAATGATCAATCCTAACCTACTAGCTTCGTATATAGGGGTATTGTGAAAAGATAATAAAAACTATTTGCCAACTGTTAACTTATTTTAGATCAAATCATCTCTTACCATTTTTACATTTTTTTAAAAGCAAATCAAAAAAAATTAAAAAAATCAAATTTTAACCATCTTTTCAAACAACTCAATGTTTGAATTGCGTTATTGTGTTATGTCACAAATTTAGGCGCATGTTATGTTTTGGGTTTTTTACTGGCCGGTCCTAAGTTTTTGACTTATTCCCCTCTTAGTCCTGACTTTTGATCTTGTGCACCAACAGGTCTTGAGACTTTTTTTTTTGTACCGTTTTACCCCTCCCCTGTTCTGGTGCGTTTCTGTTTGGATTTTCCATCAAAATATTGTGTTTGTGATTTGGATTTCTGTGGAAGTTCACAATTTGTTGCTATATCTTCGCGATTTGTGGAGCTTCGTGATTTCTGATTTCGCGACTTGTAGAGCTTCGTGATTTCTGATTGCGCGATTTGTGGAGCTTCGCGTTTTGTGATTTGCGATTGCGTGTTTGGTGATTCTTCCTATTTGCAATTTCGCGTTTGGTGTATAGTTACATTTTCTGATTTGCGGTGTTGTGGAGTTAGGTCGACTGGTATGTTTGATTTTGATTTCAATTTCAATGTTTTGGTTTTTTTAGTTTGAGTTGGTGATTTTGATTTTGTGGTGATATTGTTGTTACTCTGTTGTTTCTGTTGCGATTGAATTTGTGTTTTGATCATGATATTGAAAGTTTTGAGATATGTATTTGTTGATTGAATTTTAGATTTTTATTTTTTTTGATTACGAAATTGTGTTGATTGAACACAGGTGTTGGTTTGTTATTTTATACAGTGATAATTTTATCACTGTGTATTTTGGGGGTGATGTTGGATTAACTTTTTCAACAGTGATAAATTTATGAGTGAGTATGGGAATAGGAGATAATTTTATCACTGTATTTGATTTTGTTTGAGAGTGTTTGAGTTGTTTTCTGAAATGTAATTGTTGTTTTTTGCAGGATTTATAGTGATGGAGAATTGTTTGTTTCTTATGTGCATGTTTAGAGGTGTGACATTGGTTATCAAGTATAATGATGGATTTAATTTCAAGGATTTAGTATATAAATTGTGTGCAAAGTGGAGTGAATTAGTTGGTAGTTCTTTAAATATATCGTATTCAATGGCTGGACATTCTTCTTGTGGTCTAGAAAGTGAAGAGGATTTGGAGGTTATGGTTGGACTGGCACTTTCTTGTGATATTTATCGGATTGATGTTTTTGTAAAGTGTTGTTCTTTGGGTGAAGGTTATATGATATGTGATGGTGAAGCTAGTAGTAGTAGTAGTAGTAGTAGTAGTAGTAGTAGTAGTAGTGTTGTTTGTGAAACTGATTTTTTGCCTTCATTTTATTCAAATCAACGGAAACCTTTGCTCTCCGATGGGTGGGTTAATTGTATGAAAGGAGTGGGACAAAGGTTTACTCAAGGAGTTGTTGAATTTTGAGATGCGTTGTCAAAGTATTCTATTCATTCCGGTTTTAATTTTGATTTTGTTAAGAATGATAAGGATCATGTCACTGTTCATTGTAAGAGAAGGGCTGATTTGGGATGTTTATGGAGTGTGCTTGCTAGAGTGGAAAATTATAGGAAAGCTTTTGTTATTAAACAATTTGATGATGTTCATACTTGTGGATCTTCTTTTCGTACAATTAAACATGCTAGGTGACTTTAAGTATGATTGGCGGGCTAATTTTTAGTGATATTCGTAACAAGGCTTTGACATCGGTTAGTGAGGTGGTTTGTGATTTCAAGGACTATTATGGAACAGAAGTTTCTTATCGGCGAGCTTGGATGGGTGTTGAAAAAGCAAGGGGTCTTGTTTTTGGTGACTATTCATCATCATTTGACGATCTTCGTTGGTATGTTGATGCGGCTAGTGCTTGCAATCCGGGGAGTGTTTTTGATATGGAATTTGATATTGATAGTAAAGGAAGACATTTCAAATGCTTGTTTTTCGCTTTTGAAGCATGTATTCATGGTTTCAAGTATTGTAGGCCTGTGTTGATGCTTGATGGAACTTTTTTGAAAGGAAGACACAAAGGTTGTTTATTGGCTACTACGGCGAAAGATGGTAACCAAGGTATATTTTGTGTGTATGTGTTATTATTATTGAAATAGTGATAATTCTATCATTTTTGTTACTGGAGAGTGTTGATAATTGAGTATGGTCAATCTGTTAGTGATAAATTTGTGTTGTATACTTTTTGTTAAATTTTTATATTTATACAATGATAAATTTATCTATGGCTGGTGCTAAATTTATATTTATACAGTGATAAATTTATCTATGATAGTGATAATTCTATCATTTTTGTTACTTTGTGTTTTGATTTTCTTTTTGTAATCTTTTTTGATTTGTTATTGATAACTTGTATATATATATTTTGTTTGTAGGTTTGTATCCGTTATGTTTTGCGATTGTTGATGGTGAAAGTTATGACAGTTGACATTGGTTCTTGTCAAAGTTATTAGGTATTTTGACTCCAGAGAGGGATATTGCGTTTGTTACTGATCGACATGGAGGTTTGCTGAAAGCTTTAGCTGGGGTCTTTCCGTTTTCTTCTCATTCTTTTTGTCTAATGCATTTGAAGACAAACTTGAAGACTTATTTGTCACTGAAGAGTCATGAATCAAAAGAGTATTTGCTTACTCTTTTTAGTAGATGTGCATATGCTCCTACTATTGAGTTATTTAATGAGCTATTTGAAGAATTTAAGGGTCGTTGTAGTCGTAGTGTTGAGAGGTTTCTTGAGGATTTGCCTAATGAGTGTTGGTGTAACGCTTATTTTCAAGGCAAGAGGTATGGTGAAATGTGCACAAATGCTGCGGAATCTTTTAATTCATGGATTAGAGATGAACGCCATTTGTTTTCAACTAGTCTTGTTGATGCTATACGGGTGAAACTAATGGAGCAATTTTCAAGAAGGAGAGAAGTTGGGAATAAGTGGAATCGTATTGTTTGTCCTTTTGCAGAAAAAAAGTTGGAAGAAGCTTTTAATGATACAAAAGCATGGATAGTTAAGAAATGTAGCGATGACATTTATGAAATCCAATTGGATCATTCAGTTATGGTTGATATTGGGAAACGTTGTTATTCTTGTCGATTGTAGGAAATTGATTCTTTTCCTTGCAAACATGGTTTTTGTGCTATAAAGAGGAGTGGGAAGGATCTGAATTGCTTTCTTGATGATTACTACCGTGTTAGTAGTTATTGTGATTCTTATTCATATTCTATCTATCTGGTTCCTAGTATGTGAAAGCCAAATGTAGTTGTTGATGATGACGTTGTTTTACCTCCTCTTTGTAAGAGACCAGCTGGACGTCCAAGAACAGAGAGAATACCTTCTAAGGGAAAAATCAAGAGAATTAGATGCAGTAGGTGTGGAAAGATGAGAACTCATAATCAGAAGACATGTAAACAAGCTTTGCTTTAGTTGTGTTGATTTTAATTGAATTACTTTGTTTGAGAGTTGAGAGGTGTTACTTGCATTGAATGATTGAGTATTTTTTTAAAGATGTATCATTTTGGTACTCGCATTAAATGATTGAGGAATTTGTTGATCAGAAATTATATTTTTTGCTGATATTTTTACAGGATTAAGTTTCACATATTTATAATATTTGATTTGGGTTAAATGTAGTTGCTTTTTTTTGGTGTTTTATAAAGTGACAAATTTATCACTGGTTGGTTTGGACAAGTTGATGGCTTATTTTTTTGTAAGAATGATAAATGTATCATTAATGTGGTTCTTGAATTTTGTTATTTTGAAGAATGATAAATTTATCACTTATTGTGTGGTAAGAGTTGATGGTTTATTACATTTATGTCAGTGGTTTATAAATTTATCACTGTGATATCCAAGCAAATATTTTTTTCTACAGTGATAAATTTATCATTGTATGGAGTTATCTAGTTTTCCCAGGAAAAATTTTCACAATGCAAAGGTGTAGATCAAATCTCTAGAATACATAATTGCATATTTGCTGTGTTAAGTGCTTTAAAAAGCAAATTTTTTTAAATCGACTACGATGTTTATTTGGTTTAGCAACAAGTTCTCAGTCTGCATACTGTTTTGTGGTCACTCAGAAGCTAGCTTTGGATGTTTGAGTTGTTTAACTGAAGTATCAGATGGTTTTGATTATTCAGAAATCACCAAGGATGGCATGTTCTTACATTCATTCTCAAAGTTGGGAATATCCACAAATTGTAACAGTATTTTAATTTCCAATTTGGATAATGTAATAGTGCTTGTGTTTTAATTTTCAATTAGGTAAATTTTTTATTATTTTTTTATAGTGTTTTGTTTCCTTGAATTGGGGAAAAAGAATGAGAGAGGGAGAGAGAGTCGCTGGTTTTTTTTGTTTGAACATTGGTAAATTTATTAGTGTTAACAGTGATAAATTTGTTGAAACAGTGATAATTTTATCAGGGTAAACAAAACACTATAAAAAATAAACTTATCAGTGTAGTGACTCGAAACCTGTTATTAACCTTTAAATTGAACACAAATACTCAGATTAGAAACAATTTTTTGAATGAAATTTGGATAACAAGACTGATATGAAAAACCAGGTCTGGTAACGATATGGCTAAAAAAGACTGAATGTTTCATTGAAGCAAATATGAGATTGTAACAAGCAAGCATTGTCCATAACTTTGACATTGTAACAACCAAGCACTATCTATAACTTTGACATTGTAACAACGAAGCATTGTAATATTCATTGGATAAAAGTGAGAACCGAAATCATCAACATACAGGTAACACTATAACATATCAAAATACAGGTAACACTGTCCGTTTGTTTTCTTCTATTCCAAATGTGTTGATTATTGCAGAGGCAAGTCATCAATGTTTTGATCAGGTATTTGTCGTTGAGCAGCTTGTTGGTCAGTCAAGAATACAGTTAACATGTCAGCTCTCAGTTGATTGCATTCTTTCTTGGTAAAAGTAGGCATTATCTTGTTATTGGAAACATATTGCCTTATGATGTAGCAAATAAGGATTCCGCAATCAAGCCCGCAAAAACATTTTGAAAACAAAATATTATAATTTGGTTTTGTTGCTTTTTTTTTTTTTTTAATAATAGTGTTTTGTTATTGATAAACTTACGATGTGTCATCTTGCTGTGGGCTGTTGATGACATTGTCTGTCTGCTGTTCAAATTTAGCAAGGTGAATGAGAGTTGGGTTCTCATGCTTTATGTATTTTTCAATAATTTGTCTCTGCAACATATACATTTGTATAATTGTTGTATTAGAAAGTCAGTTGAAAATATTAATGAGAAAGCATGGATTTAAAGAATGATAAATATATTACTGTATAAATTTTGATGTATAATTAAGCATGGATCAGGAATTATGTATTGGATTAATGGTAAGTTTGATAGTGAAAAGATTTTTACCACTTCATTTGCAGCATTGAAGTGTGGATCTTTAGGCAGTGCTCCCCTTGGTCTCATCGAATTGTAGAATTTCCATGAAGCTTCTTCAATGTCAAGGACAAGTATTGTCCAGTGAAAATTTTGGTGAATGGGGAACAGAAGGTATCTTGCTTTCATTGCTTCAGGCATTATTTTGTTGAGCATTCATGTTCTTGCTTCCTCATCTTTTGTAGTAAACAAGTGCTAACAAATATAAATAAAAAAAATAATGTTAATTTAACTTTAAACTTTTTCAAATTAAATAGGTGGTGAGTATGAAACTTTGTCACTGTGATCAAAATTTTATCAATCCCTATCAAAATTTATCAGTGCATTGCAAAATTCATCTATACTACATATAAAGGGAACACATCTATTGGTGTCTTGAGGCCTTTTTTTCTCCTCCACGTGAAATGGATCTTTATATCCCCTAATACATCTATACTAGTTACTTACATGGCAAATTGAAATGAATACAAATGATTTTGTTCCTTATTTTTGTGCAAGCAAGTGTTCTGCATATGCATCTATTACCTGTGTTGAAAACAAAAAACAAAACAAGGAATTAATATAAATGAAACACTAAAATGTTATTTTAATGAGTTACAAATTCAACTTACTATGTCTGCCAAATCTTGACCCTTCAATATTTTGTCTATGTCATTTAACTAGACATAGGTTCCATGGTGAGATCCTTGCCACACTGGCTGATCCTTGAAAAAAAGGTTATTAGTGTTGGAATAATAAAGTTATTGATATTTTTGGAATATTTGATACTTATAAATTCAATATGAGTTATTGATAAACAGTTGGCAAAAGTGAACTACAGGAGGGAAGAGAGAAGATTGTTACTTGTTTTTTTGTATTCGCCCAATGTGCAATGAGATGTTGCCTTGATTTTTCTGGTAGGATGTTGAAAATTTCGTTTGAAGTTTTAAATTTCTTCATTGCAGGCAGCTGTTATGTGTGTTGTTCTTCTAAGTACTTGCTTGCCTCAGCCAATGTTGCAATTCTCTCATGGAGTATTTTGATTTCTTCATCTTTCCTTTGCATTTGTTTTTTGTGCTGTTCTTGCATTTCGTTTTTCAGCTTATTGAGTTGCTGCTGCAGGTTATCATTTGCAGTTTGAAGGATGTCCCTTTCCATTTTTAACTTTTCCATTTTGAGCATGTCGTCTTCTATCCTCTCAAAAACAAGTACTTCTACCAGATTTGGATCCACTTCAGGTTCTTTGTCAACTTTGTTTCCTTCACTCTTTTGTGATTCAAAGGGTATTGTTCTCTTTTTCTTTTCAGGGCATATTGTGTGTGGAATTAGTTCCCATGTTTGATGTTTGGATTTGTCTTCAGTCAATATTTGTTCTTTTTTTTCAGAAATTTCAGCCTGATTTTGTTGCTGAAAATCAGCATCTTCATGTTCATCTTCATCTTCATCCTGAATTTCTCCTAGCAGCATTCGGTAAATTTTTTTCTCTTCATCTGTGTGCTTCAAATTGTTGTCCTATATAGATGGAAATGAAAAAAATGAATGATATGATACAATTTTCAGAGATAAATTTCTGATAGCAAATTTTATCTCTCAATTAGGAAAATTAAACAAATCTATAATTGTTATAGCAAATTTTATCACTGAACTAGGCATAGTAAGCAAACCTTTCATTGTATATCAAATTTTATCACTGAATTAGCAAAAGTAAGCTAATAAAGTAAATATTAAACAAAACTCATGCATAGTAGACAAATAGAAAAACATTCACTGGATAAAAGAATTTTTCAGTCAATTAGGTAAAGTAAGGGAAATTTGTTACTTAATTAGGCAAATTAAATAAATATATCAGTGTGAACAAAAATTTATCACTGCATAAGAAAATCTATCATTTGTTTACACAAAACAAAGGTTAGCATTGCATACCACAATATCTTTTAGCTCTTGCAAGGATCAACTTGCCAATTTCTGTCGCAAACATGTGATGTTCCATTTAGCAAATCTTGGGATTGCATTTTTGGCATTGGGTTTGATGGTGTATGTTCGCATATCCAATACTGTTGAAGAAAGAAAAAAATTGTTATAAACAAGTATTTAGTAAACGTAAATATTATAGTTCATAAGTTATAAGTGAGATATTTACTTACCAGTAGGACCATCACACATCCGGACACTTTGTCAATTTGGTTGATGTTTCTTTGTATTGGTTTTGTGAGGTGTTGCTTTGCTGCATCACACCAATCATAAGACTTCATTTTGTCAATATCTTCAAGATATTTCATGAACCCCCAACCAATTATTGTGCCAGTACCAGGATATAACAAGAGCAAGCAAATCAAGAGGCACACAAGCCTCACAACATCTTCTCTGTCTTCCTTCTTCTTGCTTCTCAAAAGTTTGGTTATCAATTTTTGGATTGAAGCACTTGTCATTCTATTCTCTCTTATTTTCCTTCTTTTAACCAAGTCTATGTCATCTTTTCTTCCATATACAAGATGCATCTACTTTTGTCCACATGCAATCCCAAAAATTAACTTGAAATCATTTCTTTTCAACTTCAGCTTCTTCCCTCTAATTTGAAATGTGGTTCCATCCATTTGGTATGTTTGCAAGATTTTTGCAAACACATCATCATATTTTATTGAATCTGCCTTTTGCACCTTTTTGTTTGACAAAATGTCAACCAGAAGGAAGAAGGGAGTCTTTTTCAATATTTGGAAATGCTCATTTTCAAGTTTTGTGGCATTGAAGAATCTGATGAGGGATACCATGTTTGAGCGGTACACATATTTTGCTTCACGGTCATGAATTTGATCACTTCTTGTTTTTCTTCCCTCTGTTTTCTTCTTGCCTTTTGGTTTGTGCTGGTTTGGTTCTTGTTTGTTTTGTTGGGGCTTGGTTCTTGTTTCTACTCTTTTCTGTTGTTGGTGTTTGGTTATTGTTTCTTTTTGTTGTCGTTGTTTTGGAGCTTCATTTGCAGGTTCATCCTTCTGCTGTCTCTGTCTTTTCTTCCTTTCTTCCTGTTTGCTGGTTGTTTCTCTTGTTGCTGTCTTTTCTTTCTGTCTTTTCCTTTTTGTTGCTGTTTGCTTTTTTTGGTCTTGTTGCTGTTTCATTTTCATTTGGAGGTTCATCTGCTGTTTCCTTCTGCTGTCCTTGTTTTTGTCTCTTTTTTGTCTTTCTCTTCTTGCTTTTGGGTTTTTGCTGTTAAAGATCTTCTCTCTAGCATAGATAATGTCATGAGAGAGCTCGCAACATCTATATAAAAGAAGGATATCAATGAAGTAGGCAAACCATGAAAAAATTATGGATATACAACCAAATTTATCATTTAATTGAGCAAAAAACACTGATAAAACTTGAATATATTCATAATTTTTCTGTATTGATTTTGTTATCTAGCAAACAAAATAATTCTAACAAAGAAATAAGAATAAGAAGAATTATGACAAAATTTATTATGTAATTAAGGAAACAAAGTTTATACAGTAAAGAGTTCTAATAATGATCAGCAAAACAGACCACTCAATTGAGTTGGGTCAGATGCATGTGGCAATAGTCGGGAAGGAATTTGATTGCACCAATTCACGTGTGACATGTATTTAAGTTGCTATTGTTTTTTACCTTCAATGGATTGTTGATGTTTCTTTATTCTTTGTTTTGCTTTTGCTTCTTTTTGAGCTTCATCTGCAGGTTTTTGTTTCTGCTGTCTCTGTCCTTTCTCCTTTTCTTGTTGTTTGGTTCTTGTTGCTATTCTTGCAGTTTCCTTTTTTTTGCCTTGTTGCTTTTTTTTTTTTTTTTTTGTTCCTCTTCTTGCTTTTGGGTTTTTGCTGGTAAAGATCTTCTTTCTGGCATAGATAATGTCATGAGAGAGCTCACAACATCTATATAAAAGAAGGATATTAATGAAGTAGGCAAACCATGTAAAATTTATGGAAATACAACCAAATTTATCATTTAATTAACCAAAGAAACACTGATAAAACTTGAATATAATCATAATTCCTTTGTATTGATTTTGTTAGGTAGCAAACAAAATAATTCAAACAATCAAAGAAGAATAAGAAGAATTATTACAAAATTTATTACGTAATTAAGCAAACAAAGCTTATACAGTGAAGAGTTCTAATAATGATCAGCAAAACAGAGCACTCAATGGGGTTGGGTCAGTTGCATGTGGCAATAGTTGGGAAGGAATTCATTGCACCAATTTACGTGTGACATCTATATAAGTTGCTATTGTTTTTTACCTTTAATGGATTGTTGCTGTTCGCTTATTTTTTTCTTTTGCTTCTGATTGCTTTTGAGCTTCATCTGCAGGTTCTTGTTTGTAATGTCTCTGTCTTTTCACGCTTGCTGCTTGTTTGATTGCTGTTGCTGTTCCTGTGGTTTTCTCTTTGTTATCTTCTTGTTTTTTTGTCTCATTGTTGTCTTGCTTTTCTCGCTTTTGTCTTTTTGCAGTATAAGCGCTTGTTTCTGGTCTAGTTAATCTCTTACGAGAACTCGCAACATCTATATGAAAGAGGTATATGAATGAATTAGGCAAACCATGCAAAACTTATGGATATACGACAAAATTATCATTTAATTAAGCAAAGAAAATATTCATAATTCCTCTGGATTCATTTTGTTAGTTAGCAAACAAAATAATTGAAACAATCAAATAAGAATAAGAAGAATTATGAAAATTATCCTAATTTATCCCTGAGGCAAATTCAGCAATAAAAAAGAAAAAGAAGAAAAATAGACTGAGGCAAATTCTTCCTCAAAAGAGATCAAATTTGTTTAAGTTGGTGAGTCTATTGACTATTGTGTCAATCATCTTTTGCCTACATTAAATTTTTGCAAATGTATCCCTATATAGAAATGGAGATGGATGTGTAAGTGATAAACTTATCAGTTGGTTTGATATGTGAACCAAACTTATGAGTTGGTTTGATAATTTAAAACCAACAAATTATCAAATTAAAAACTAATCAAATCTTATTTGATGTCAGTTAGTTGATGTCAGTTACTCTCTTATGGGAACAAACAGTTACAGAATCACACCCTATAGTATGGTTTAATTATTATCAAATCTATAATTTGGTTTGAGTCCTACAACAGAAAAAGGTTTATCAGGGTAGATGCCTTGATTTGATGCACTTCTATTATAAGGTAAAAGTATTGCAAGGTTCTGTTTGTAGGTTACATGAACAACATAATTTGTATATTTAAGTTTGGTAAAGATCATTGAATTACTAAATTTATCACTGCATAACAAAATCTAATTTTTGTTTAAAGAAAACAAAGGATATCAACGGATACCTCAATATGTTTCAGATCATGCAAGGATGATTTTGCCAATTTTTCTCCCAGATGTGTAATGTTCCATCTTGCAAATCTTGGGATTGGGTTCTTGTCATTTGGTTTGATGATCTTTGCATGCTCACATATCCAATACTGTTGAGGACAAAAAAAATGTTATAAATTAGTTTTAGTAAATGTAAATATTATAGTTTACAAGTTGTAAGTGAGGTATTTACTTACTAATAAGATGATCACACATCCGCAGACTCTATCAATTTGGTTGATGTTGTGTGCTATTGATGTTGTAAGATGTTGTTTTGCTGAGCCAACCAATCATAAGACTTCATTTCGTCAATATTCTCAAGGTATTTCATGAACCCCCAACCAATTGTTGTCCCAGTACCCGGATACAACAAAAGCAAACAAACCAGAAGGCACACAAGCCTAACGACATCTTCTACATCTTCATTGTTGTTGCTTCTCAGAAGTTTCGTTATCAACTTTTGGATTGAAGCACTTGTCATTCTGCTCTCGGTTATTTTCCTTCTTTGCACCATAGCTACCTCATTTTTTCTTCTATATGCAAGGTTCATCTTTTTCTGTCCACATGCAATCCCAAAAATTAATTTGAAGTCATTTCTTTTCAACTTCAGCTTCTTCCCAGCAATTTCAAATGTGGTTCCATCCATTTGGTAAGTTTGTAAAATTTTTGCAACCACATCATCATATTTAATTGAATCTCTTCTTTTAACTTTGTTTTTACTCAATGTATCAACCAGAAGTGAAAAATGTGTCTTTCTCAATACTGTCAAATGCTCCTCTCTGAGTTTTGTTGTCTTGAAAAATTTGATAAGAGATTGAATGTTGGAACGGTAGACATACTTTGCTTCATTATCATGTATCTGTTCAGTCCTAATTTTTCTTCCATCAATTTTTTTCTTCCCTCTTGGTTTGTGGAGCTCTGTAGGTTGTTTCAGTGGTTCCTGTTTAGGCTCCTCATTGTCAATGTTAGATTCAGGTTGAACTTTTAGTTGATTTTCACTTTCATGTGTTGTTGGCTCTATAATAAACTCAACTTTTTCAATCTTTTTCTTCTTTGAGAAACTTGTTTCTCGACGACGTAATTTTTTATGATGATTGGCAACATCTGTACAAAAACATTGAGCATGAACATTGAAAATTAAGAAGAATTTTATCTCTGAATTAGGCAAACTAAGTAGAATTTATCAATCTATTATGCAAATTAAGCAAATATATAACTATTTAGTAAAGTTTAGATTCCAAATTGCAAAAGAACATGAAGTATCATGATGAAGATGAAAACAATTGTATAGGAAATTTTATCACTGAATTAGCAAAAGTAAGAAAATGCATCATTGTATAGCAAATGAACATAAAGGTATGATTGTTATGACGTTGAATATCACTCATAAATTAATACTATATGGTACAGATTTAAAACAGCTTCAAGTCGAATTTTATCACTCAATTATAGTTATGAAAGAAGAAGGGAAGCAAATACATCGTTATAACAAATTTTATCACTCAATTAGGAAAATTAAGCAAATCTGTCATTCTTATAGCAAATTTTCTCACTGATTTGGGCAAAGTAAGCAAATCTGGCATTGTATAGCAAATTTTATCACTGAATTAGTAAAAGTAAGCAAATCCATCATTGTATAGGAAATGAACATGAAAATGTGATTATTATGAAGTTGAATATCGCTCATAAATTAATACTGTATGGTACAGATTGGAAATAGCTTCAAGTCGAATTGTATCAGTCAATTATAGTTATGAGAGAAGAATGGAGGCAAATCTATCATTATAACAAATTTTATCACTCAATTAGGAAAATTAAGCAAATCTATTATTGTTGTAGCAAATTTTATCATTGAATTGAGCAAAGTAAGCAAATCTGTTATTGTATATCAAATTTTATCACTGAATTAGCAAAAGTAAGTAAATCCATCATTGTATAGCAAATGAACATGAAGATGTGATTATTATGAAATTGAATATCACTCATAAATTAGTACTGTATGATACACATTGAAAATAGTTTTAAGTCGAATTTTATTACTCAATTATAGTTATAAAAGAAGAAGGGAAGCAAATCCGTCGTTATGAAATAAGAAGAGAAGCAAATCCATCATTATAACAAATTTTATCACTCAACTAGGAAAATTAAGCAAACCTATCATTCTTTTAGCAATTTTTCTCACAGAATTGGGCAAAGTAATAAAATCTGTTATTGTATATCAAATTTTATAACTGAATTAGCAAAAGTAAGCAAATCCATCATTGTATGGCGAATTTTATAACTCAATTACAGTTATAAACGAAGAAGGGAAGCAAATCCATCATTATAACAAATTTTATGACTCAATTAAGAAAATTAAGCAAATCTATCATTCTTATAGCAAATTTTCTCACTGAGTTGGGCAAAATAAGCAAATCTGTTATTGTATAGCAAATGAACATGAAGATGTGATTATTATGAAGTTCAATACCACTTAATTATAGTTATAAAAGAAGAACGGAAGATGAATACGACTCACGTTTCATTCGCATCTTTGTTGAAGATGAACAAAATAGGGAATATAGATAGAAATGGTGAAGGATTTGCTGAGAATCTATTCGGAATCAGATTATTGATCGAAACAGAGGTGATTTCTTTGGAAACGATGGTAGATACAGGGAAAATCTCTTCGTTTGTTTTGATTTCCAAATCGCAAATCACCTCAGAATGGTTTCCAAATCAGAAGAATTGAGCAGGAGCGTGTGTTTCATGCGCACAGGGTAGACCTCGTGATATTCTCTTTGATTCATGCGTGTGGTGTGACATTCAGGGGTAAAATTGGAAACTGAAATAGAGCAGGACTTGGTGGGTATTAATTTGTTTGCATAGGACCGGCTGGTAAGTGCCCCTCACATTTATTAGGACCACATTGTACAGCCCACACTTAGAAGAAAATTTCATGGCCATTGCCAAAGACACATATATTTGAATGACCCTCATAATCTTGCAACCAAAAAAATATTTGTTGAGAGTATAATATAAATAATTAAATTATTCTGTCTCTCTAATAGTTTAATTTTTTGAATGAGTTGATGATTCATATTTTAATACGATATCAGAGCAAATAATAAAGCATAATTTTAAATTTTGTTGCCTACCTAATAATTAAAATATTTTCATATGCTTAATTTGCTTATGAAAAAGAGTTCGGTCACACGTTAGGGTTTGAAAGTAAAACTCCATAAAGAAAGTAAAAAGGAGAGAGAGAGAGAGAGTTTGTTTAGTATATTCATTATCAATAAAAATATAAGATGGGATACATTCTTTCTAAGATACCTGTGTTTTATTCTGTATTATATATATACACACTTAACATTGTTATTCTTTTCTTTTTTTTTTTTGGATAAGTAAGTCATATTATAATCAAAAAAGAAAGATATACAATAAAGTTCAATACACATCTTTTGTAAGGAGAATAAACATAAACAAAAAACAAATTACTCCCTCAAAAGAAACAAACTAAACCTATAGACGACAAACAAAACATACACAACAAAGGATTCAAAATTTCCCTCTAGCGTTCTTCAAGTGATGAAGTTTCGATTTGAGTTTTCTTTTGTTATCCTCCTTTGTAGTCTCCCCATTAATGGAATCACTTGGAGATGGACTCCCTCTACTTTTTAGGCTCTTCGTTTGACACAACAACTCTTGATTTAATTCTCCATTCCCCAACTCTCCCATATCACATGATTCAAGGACATCAAAAGCATTAACCTTGCCCACCATCTCTCCCTCTTTGTTTATCACTGTCGTTGAACCTTGCCCACCATCTCTTCCTTTTTTCTTCACCACTTCCCACTTAGTTGGAACTTGTATGTTAGCCTCCTTGACTCTTCGCTCTTGTTTGGAAGATGGAGGGTTCAAGGTCTTTGGCTTCTGAGGGCACAAATTAGTGGTATGACCAAAAGTCTTACAAACATCACACCTTTGAGGCTTCCATGGAACCTCAACTTGAATCTCATATGGGTCACTGTAACAAGCCTGCGAGGGACCTCAATGGTGTTACAGTTCGGACTCGATTTGTCACGGTTCTTAATCTTGAACCAAAGAGTCCAAATTCGGCAAATCGTTTTGAGAAAAACAGATTTTTTGAAAGAAGTGCCAAACATGGACTGTTTTGCCAGATACAGAGTCGCTACCTAAATATTTTATAATGGGAAAATTTAGGAAACCCTGACTCGGTGCCAAAGGCCACGTGTCTGTCATCACCAAAGTTGCCTCGGCTCGGGAACTTGGGTACGATTGGGGAAGGTCAGCTATGAGCACCCCCTCTCGCCCGATCTGAAGATCGGCCTCTACTAAACATGATATCTCGTTTTTGAAAACACATGCGTTTTTATTTCGATTAATTAGCTAGAATTACTATGTGATGCGCACAGCAAAACAAGTATAGACTAGATCGCCTAATTTGGAACAAAGCATTGCATATCTGTTTGTTTGGAAATGTTTTAAGATTTGCTACTCGCAAGTAGGCTAAAACACGGATTTCAACGAGTTGTTCCAACTCAAATAATCCAACCTTCACCCACAGGCATTCAGGCAGTTATATCAACTAAGCATTTAGCCACATGGTAAGTATGCTGTCATGTTAACATTCACACTCATGCGGGATGCTAAAGCATAAATACTTACAGTGTACTCCGTGCCAAAACAGAAAACTTGTTAGCAAACATGCATGATCCAAGTCCATGTTGAGTGCCTAATGCATCGCATACAAAATTCAATCTAGAATAGGCTTGGCTAATCTAAGATGACATATGAAATGTGACAAGTAACACGTATTTCAAGTTAGATTTGGAATACTTATGCAATTAGTATGATGCACCGAGCCCGGTGCATACAATACAGATGGATGAATGCACGCATGCATAGCATAAGATATGCTAATTGAGATATGCCCTAAATTTAACCATTGTAAGCGGTTAAATAAAAGGGAAGAAAGACGTGAGGTTGGAAGACATACACACACCCACGCACACTTATTACAACATTGGCCCTCACTCGGAGGGTCCGAATAAATAATACAAGCCACCTAATTAACTAACTCACAAGCTAATTAATTATTACAGAACCAAATGAATAACTAGCTACAACTAATTATTACACAACTTAATTAATTAACGAATTAATTAACTAATAAATGAATGACAACAAGCAAGTAAGGAAAGCAGTAAACGGTGCTATTCCAGCTCTGTTTGAAGAAGGGAGGCATGCACGTTCGCTTCGGTTCCTCGCTTTGGAAGGCCTTCCGGTTGCTCTTTAGAGGCTCTGTTTGCAGGGTGTCTTCCAGTGCTTGTTGCTGAAACTTACCAAAACACTGCAGGGGAAGTCACCAGTGGCCTGCCGGCCATGGAGAGAGGTCTGCCGGCCAGAGATGGCCTATTGCCGGCCAAGGGTGGCACACTGCCGGCCATCAATGGCAGGTTACCAGCCATTGGTGTGCTGTGACACCAAACTGCAACGAAGCACAAAATAGAGAAAATGGAGGGTTTCCCAAGGACATGTACGCACCATGGCACTCCAAATCACCTCAAAACATCAAGGGAGAGGCCAAGTCGAATCTGCGACCATCAATCACGCATCCCGATGCATGATGGCCAAAGATCCAACTTGTGCAAATCAATATGAAAATAAATGCACAAATAAAGCAAGTAAAGCCTAGAACTCTATCATGAATCATCAAGAGCTTCAGCGACCGAGAATTGAGACACGTTCCATCACTTAAAGTATGAAACGCCCCTCGTTCCTCGTGCTCGGATTAACACTTAATCCAAGCAATGCAACACATAAGCATGGCAAACATGCAATGCGAACAACCTAACAAGGCTAATGACATGCAACAAGCACATAAGCATGATGTGAGGTGACAACCTTGGACAACATGACGAAATGCAACAAGAACATGTGAACATGCAAGGCATGCAAAGCTAAATAAGTATGCAACAACATACTACATGTTACAAGCATGCGACAACATGGTAAAATGGGCTTACACCAAAGATGGACAGCTCTCAACTAGGTCCAAATCAGTAGCCAAAGCGATGAATTGATGGCACGAAAAGCATGAAATGTCAAGATAAGCATGTATGCCAAATGGCTAAAGTATTAAGGCACAAAGGGGTCAACTCTTAAGCACACTTAAGGAGAAACAAACATGGATACATGGCAATGAGGTAAGCTCTGAAATACATGTAAATTGATGCCAAATTAACTCAACAATGCAAGCGAAGCATGTTAGGATGCTTAAAGCTCAAAGTAAGCAAAGGGACTTAAGCCATGGCCACACAAGGCAAGCCCCAAAGGGCCAAGGGGACCTAAAACAGTCCTAGGGCAGGTCTAAGCAAGACCAAAACCAAGCTCAAAGCTAGCCAACACGGGCTAGAACACAAAGCTAAACACAAGGAGCATGCGAGGCATTAATGAGGCAATGCACTACACCTATTGAAATCAAACATGGCATGACTTGGACAACCAAAAACAGAGTTACATCATGGTATAATAGGACCCAAAATGCACTGAAATGATGAGCCAAAGGCTTAGGCTTAATGGCATGCACAAAAGTCCATTCTTAAGGCATAAAGCACAAGCTATATAAAGCATTCAAGGCATGTCAAATGCAAGTGAATAACAACATTTCATGGACTGAAATAGCATATGGAATGAGGGCAAAGCATGCAAACATCACATGTATGGCATGGTAGGGGTTTCAAAACCCAAGACTAGCCTAAGCATTTACACTATAGCTATACAAAGCGTGAGTGGTATGGCCATGGCAGCCCAAAACAGTCCTAGAACACTTCAAAATAAGCATAAGATCATGTTTAAGCAAAGCCAAAATATGCTAGTATGATGAGTCAAAACATCATGCACAAAGAGCTAGGAAACAAGATTTGTTCTACACCTATATGGAGCATGCGAAGGATGATCAAACCAACTATGGATAGGGTCATATCATGCCAAATGATGACCAAATACATGCTGAAATGTAAACCAAACAAGCTGAAATGTAAACCAAACAAGTTAAAATGACATGGCAACGCATGGAGCATATGAAGCTAGTTTAGGGGATTTACACTACAAGTGCATCATGCAAGCATGGAGTAACAAAACCAACCCAAAACAGATTCATGGCATGGTAAAACATCACCAAAAATGGACTGAAATGGACTCAAAAAAGACTATGCACACATGCTACTTTGATGAGCTACGAATGGAGTTACATTACACATGCTAGATGCAAGCAAGGCATAACCAAACCAGCCTTGGACAGGGCCAAAGCAGGTCCTAGAAGTCACAAAAAAGGGCCTGAACCAAGCCTCAAAAATGCATAGAGGGTTGGTCCTTTGGAAGGCCAAAAATGCAAGCAAAGAGGAATACAAAGAGAGAGGACTACCCCCTCTGATTAAGGACCTCAAAACCACACCTCTACCACTGAAACTCCACTAGATTTCAGTGGTAGGAAGGCCAAACCAAGGGTAGCTCGGATGCCTCCAAATGTGGCTTAAAACAAAGCCAAATAAAGCATGCAAGGGGGATACACACCCCAAACAGCAAAATAACCTTAACCAAACTTAAAAAGCACTTAAAAACAAGACTTTTTCAGTTATAAGCAAAGCCTAAAACAATATGCAAAGAGGGCTAAAGCAAGGTGCAAGAAAATGCAAAAATGGGGGAAATGCTCACCCTTGAAGACCCTCTTCAAAATCAGCAATTTCAGGGGGTGGAAACTGGTTTTTAGAGCTCAAGAATCCCTCCCAAGAAGCTTGATCCAATGGTGGTGGTGTATATCTAAGTGTTGTAGTGTAAAAGTGCAAGGAAATCCAACTTCAAAGCCTAAAACACACACAATATAGAGAGAAAGAGAGGTTTTTCCCTTTAAAAGCTCTCCACCCCTGTCAAAGAGGATGGCCTCTTGCTTATATAGAAGAAGGCAACGCAAAGCTTCTTCAATAAGCTTTGCAAGAGTTCCATCCCTCCATACACGTGTATGGAGGGGAGATAACAAAAATCCAGCTGGCTCAAAAGATCTGGAGGAAAACCAGCTGAGAGAGGGGGGGTGCCGGCCATCAGCAATGGCCGGCAGTGCCACACCATTGGCCGGCAGGGCATCACCAAGGGCCGGCAGGGTCAAGGCCATGGCCGGCAGTGCCATGCCATGGCCGGCAGTGCACCACAGGGTCCACTCTGACAGGACCTAGTCAAGGTCCAAAAAAGAGGCAGAAAGGATATAGGGTCAGAGAAGCTCGAACCGGTGACGTTCCGCCGCGATAGTTGAGTGCTCGACGAGCAATCGAACCAGTTGTTGGGTGTACCTACAAGCACAACCAAGTCTTGAGGACGGTCAAAAATGGGGTGTCTACAGTTGCCCCTCTTTAACAAAACTCAACAGTCACAAAGTGACGGGAGTGAATGTCAAAGCCCAGAGACGACCCATTTTTGACAAGGCCGAAGACTCAGACAATCAATCAATACAAACATGCAGAGATATGGCCGGAGGCTGGGGCAAAATGCAAATGGTATGCAAGATGTAAGATTTGATAATTGGACTTATACGCTATGCGAAGCCAGTTTGTAATCAAAACAATACAATGTACTAACAAGTACAGATGAGGTGTGAAAGGTAGCGCGAATGAAATGCATGCCAAATGCAATATGAGATGTAATGCACTAACTCGTGCAGGTAGAGTGCGCAAGATAGCGCGATTGAAATGCATGCAAAATGCAATGAGATGCACAAGACAGTGCGATACGCAAAATAGCGCGATACGTTAGACAACGCGAGTGCACAAGACAGTGCGATGCGCGAACAATGAATGCATGCAAAATACAATCAGGTGAGGTGCGCAAGACAGCGCGATGCGCAAGATAGCGCGAACAATGAATGCATGCAAAATGCAATCAGGTAGGGTGCGCAAGACAGTGCGATGCGCAAGATAGCGCGAACAATGAATGCGTGCAAAATGCAATCAGGTAAGGTGCGCAAGGCAGCGCGATGCGCAAGATAGCGCGAACAATGAATGCATGCAAAATGCAATCAGGTAAGGTGCGCAAGACAGCGCGATGCGCAAGATAGCGTGAACAATGAATGCATGCAAAATGCAATCAGGTAAGGTGCGCAAGACAGCGCGATGCATGAATGCTATGATAGTAAAGATGCAAAAGGGTGGCAAACCCTAACCATGCCGGAATCATGAGAGGAAGAAAAACAACCAAGCAGGCACGTATACAACGCAACCTGAGATAAATTCCAAACACGTTGAAATCGCGTAAGGAAAGGGATACTCAAACCACGCCGACATCGTGAGAGGAGGTCCAACAAACCGCCCAGCGCGTCTACAACGCAACCTGGGATAAATTCCAAACACGCTGAAATCGCGTAAGGAACGAGACACAAAGAGAAACATAGGGACATATCCCAGCTGTTTTGGAAAGGTAAAAGCATTGGAACGTATTCCGAATGCTCTAAGCCAAAGGAGGAGAAACAAAGGGAGACAACCTCGTATTCCAAGAAGAAGAGGAGACATAGGGACGTATCCCCGTGTCTCGGAATGGTATGAGCATTGGAACGTATTCCGAATGCTTTTAACCAGAGAAGAAGAAACATAGGGACATGTCCCGGTGTTTCAGAAAGATAAAGAGACATAAGGACGTATCCCCGTGTCTCTGAATGGTGTGAGCACCGGAACGTATTCCAAATGCTTTTAACCAGAGAAGAAGAAACATAGGGACATGTCCCGGTGTTTCAAAAGGATAAAGAGACATAAGGACGTATCCCCGTGTCTCTGAATGGTGTGAGCACCGGAACGTATTCCAAATGCTTTTAACCAGAGAAGAAGAAGCATAGGGACATGTCCCGGTGTTTCAGAAGGATAAAGAGACATAATGACGTATCCCCGTGTCTCTGAATGGTGTGAGCATCAGAACGTATTCCAAATGCTTTTAACCAGAGAAGAAGAAACATAGGGACATGTCCCGGTGTTTCAGAAGGATAAAGAGACATAAGGACATATCCCCGTGTCTCTGAATGGTGTGAGCATCAGAACGTATTCCAAATGCTTTTAACCAGAGAACGTATTCCAAATGCTTTTAAGGACGTATCCCCGTGTCTCTGAATGGTGTGAGCATCAGAACGTATTCCAAATGCTTTTAACCAGAGAAGAAGAAACATAGGGACATATCCCGGTGTTTCAGAAAGATGCGTGCATAACAATACAAATGGAATGTGTGTGACAACGCAAGTGAAGAGGTGTGCATGACCATGCAACCTAAGTGTAATGCATAACAATGCGGAAAGAGAAAGGAAAAGGGTACAAAACAATGCAACCTAAGTGTGACGCGTAACAATGCGGAAGGGATGCAAAACAATGCAACCTAAGTGTGATGTATAACAATGTGAAAGGGATAAGAGAAAAAGCTTCTCAGCGTAGCACACGCAAGAGAAGAAAGAGAAAAATCTCTCAGCGTAGCACACGCAAGAGATGAAAAACAAACCTCTTAGTGTAGTACACGCGAGAGAGGAGAAAGAAAATCTCTCAGCGTAGTACACGCGAGAGAGGAAAAAGAAAATCTCTCAGCGTAGTACACGCGAGAGAGGAAAGAGAAGCCTCTTAGCGTAGTACACGCAAGAGGGAAAAGGGAAAAGTCTCTCAGCGTATCACACGCAAGAGAGGAAAGGTAAACTTCTCAACGTATCACACGCAAGAGAAGAAAGGAAACAGTCAAACTGAATCGAAACTTGCCTGAATGAACGGTACATACAATACCGTGCATGAACGAGAAAGGATCTTGATAGGTTGAATGCAATACAATGCATGATGTGTAAGGAATGCAATAGACAAACCTAGCGGCGCTCTAGAAGGCACTTCCTGGGGTGAGTGGCAATGAACCACTCTACTCCGACAGGGATCTCCCCTGTATTTTTTCGAACATTTACCTTCAACTCACAGTACAAAAAGGTTCTGAAATACTGACAAGGAGCAACATCGGCTGGGGACACCACGGATGCCGCTTTTCTTCCTGATCATACTGACAACTGAAGTGCCTCTGGCAGGGGTTAGTACTCCGAGACTGCAATAGTCGGCACAGTACTTGATTCACTTGGAACGCATAATTCGCACAACGTTTCTCATTCTGAACACATGGCCTATTCCAACCACTGCTTACTTTGAACTCACAACCCATAACTTTTAATACAGCATGCAGCTAATTCTGAACACACGGCCATTCTGAACACTGCTCATTCTGAACTCACAGCCCCTAACATAATATTCGGTTCATTCTGCACATGGCTTATTCTGAACACACTGCTCACTCTGAACCCATGGCTCACAACGCAGTAATTGGTTTATTCTGCACACAGCTTATTCTGAACACACTGCTCATAACGTAATATTCGGTTCATTCTGCACACGGCTTATTCTGAACACACTGCTCACTCTGAACCCATGGCTCACAACGCAGTAATTGGTTTATTCTGCACACAGCTTATTCTGAACACACTGCTCATAATGTAATATTCGGTTCATTCTGCACACGGCTTACTCTGAACACACTGCTCACTTTGAACCCATGGCTCACAACGCAGTAATTGGTTTATTCTGCACACAGCTTTTACAGCACATTGCTCATTCCTGAACACACAGCCCATAACACAGTGCTCTGTTCATTTTGAAAACGCTGGATGGGAAGATGGAATTTGCAGGAGTCGAAATAAACTCGGATGTTCTGAACTTTCCTTATTTTCTTTTGCATCGCAATCCGGAACCCAAGAAGCTTCAGAGAGGTTCAGGTTTTACCGTTCTCACACGACCTGGGTTGAACCCAGCGGTTTTATGAAAGAACAAATCTTTTTGTGCACAAATGTGAAGAATGGCACAGTACTCTGAGCACACAACAAATCATTTTGCAAATTAAGAATGAGTTCTTGACCAGGTATTGAGCCTACAACTGAACACAATGAAAAGGCTCAACAACGGAAAACAAAAGGTAAACAACCTAACACATAGAGACACGCTCAGAACGACTCAAAGCAAGAATTAAAACAAACAAAACAAAAGACACGACACACAAACGTGTTATAAAGACGAGAGACCTCTTGGTACGCGAGGAGCCAGTTTCTCTGGGTGTGTTTCCCACCCTTTCTAATTTGTGATTCTCACATCACTCGGCCCTCAGGCTCGGTTTTTCTCTCAAAACCCTTTTGCTCACTTTTCTCTCAACTTACACCTCTCTATTCTTCAATCTCTCATTTTTCATCCCTCCCCTGGGTGGTTGATGGATAAATTGAAGGTCGTGGGTTCATGCCCAACACTGTTAGCTCACAGTTATTTCTTCCGGTGACGTCTAGTCGATGTTTCAGACAGGAAACAGTGTATTTGGATCTGTCCCAATTTGTGCTTCGCACTTGGCTTGATACCTTGTTGTTTGGAGGATGAGAGAGATTTTAGCCCTTTACTAACAGCTTTAGCTGTGCCCTTCTTCTGGCGAATAGGGTGCCCTTCTAACAAGTATATTGGTGATGGGGAAAGACAGAACACCTGACTCGACTGTGCCCCTAGTTCATCATTTTAACCATTTTTGTTTTTGGCTTTCTGCTAAAACAGTTTTGACCAAAATGAGAGTTAGATTAACATGCTTGTTCGACTTTTGATTTGAAAATCATGCAAGTCAGGCTATAAGCACTGAAAATTTTCCCTTTTGGGTCCCAGAAATGGTCTTAGTTTTGGAAAATGAAATAGTTTTCGAGAAAATAGTCAACCTCAGTAAAAATTTTCAAAAACTATTTTTGCAAACGGCCAATGTTAAACGAGCATGGAACCTACCCTCGAGATGCGCAACCTCGGATCGGAGACAATGGAAAATTGCCCCTTGCTTGAAAGGGCTGCATGGCAACGGAAAGTTGCCCCTGGTTTGAACGACGACTCATGGCAACTCATGGCAATGGAAAGTTGCCCCTTGTTTGGATGATGCCGTAGCATGCTCTCATCGGTGATGATTGCAAACGAACTCTCGGATACGGAGAAGACGAGGACGGTCAAAACCAATATATGGACATAGTCACTGTGAAAGCGTTGGTGGCTGGACTTCAAGAGGAAGTTGACTGCGTAGTTCCGGTCGTCACAACCGAACTATCGGATTCAGATGAGGCAAAGGTGATCAAAATCATTACATGGACTGAGACGCTATGAAAGCGTTGGGGGCTGGACTTCAGGATGAAGTTGCCTACGTATCCCAAACATGGGAATCAAGCCTTACGTAGTTCCGATTAAGGTACACTCGGGTATTTTAACCTTCACTTTTTAGGCTCTAACTTTTGCCAAGGCGCCCGATGCGGGTTTTCGACCTTGCGAGCTTTGTTTTTTTCTTTTTCTTTTCAATTCTTTTCATTTCTTTTCATCTTTTCTTTGCATTTTTTCTTTTTTTTCTTTGTTCTTTGCATTTTTTATTTTCTTTTTTTTGATCTTTTTCTTCTTTTTCTTGCTCTAACTTTTGCCTGGGTCGCCCTTTTGGGTTTTTGGCCCAGCGAGCCTCTCAATGGGTAAAAGTGTAACAAGTCCATGCCAAATGGTTTTAGGGTTTTGAAGCCATTCATATCCAGGAGAGTGGCTGTTGTATTGATTTGCAGAAGGATCCATCTCCGGCTCTTCGAGCACATCTGACATTTTTGCCCCTAGTTCGGGGGGCTTCTGTCCTAGCTTCATAAGCTTCTTCTGATGACATCTGATCTTCTTGATCTGACTTTGGTGCCTCTTGTTCGAGGGCTCCTTCAAATCTGGCCATACAGGCCTTGCATGGTGGTTGACCGTTGAACACTCTGAATTCAAGTTCGTGGTTTGAAAGTGAGGGGTCGAGTCTCGCGGCTGAGAGCGATCCTAAGCCGCACAATCTCAAGAGCAATTCCACACAGGTCTTCGCAGGACTGCGCAAAACATTTTGTTTTTGAAAGTTTTTAAGAAAACGACAAATCGCTCGCGCTGAAGACAGTGTAGAACCAATCTGGATCAAGCCAGGGTCCTTCTCAATACTCACGCTAACAAGCATGATTTCATTCATTAAGGGCTTAGCACGCCTCTCTTTCTCTCAATTGATCAAATTTTTGCAAAACCCGAGGAATTCCTTCCTCTTCGTTTTCACCGCAGTGTTAGAAAAAGTTTTGAAAAACTTAGGTCAATGTGATAATCTCAGGGCACAAAAGAGCATGTGGAATGCGCTGCCGTTTCATTCCAATCCTCTGGCACAACCAACCCAAAATAGCAATAAGTAGGGAAACATGATAGCCGCAGCTGTTTCATTCAGATTTCCTGGTTACAACCGGCTCCACAGCAGAGACAGACTCAAAAGGAAAGCAAAAGGAGTAATTACAAAGCAAAACGGTGTTCGAGGCAACAACCCCGGAATCATCTAACATTTTATACAAAGGGGACTGACTTGCTACAACAGGACAGACCCTTAAGCAAAAAGGACTGACTCAAGACAATGAGACAGACTTAAAACAAAACAAAAGACTGACTCGATACCCAAGCCAGAATTTACAAAAACTAGCATTCGCAAATGCTCAAAAATGCGTGCCAGACGCCACATCCAAAATACATCGTGGGTCGCCCACAGGTGGCTTACTCCCCAATCACATACTCGCAGTATCCTCAAAATCCAAGAACTCTGTAGTGACCGACTTGGCCGAGGTAGGCGGGAGAATGACCTTATCGTCAATCAAATCTTGCACTTCATGACGAAGGCGAAAACAACTGTCGGTGCTGTGACCGGTTTGCTGGTGGCACGCGCAGTACAAAGTAGCATCATGTTTAGCTGGAAGGGGATTCGGGAGAGGCCGCGGCTCGAGGGGTGTAAGATGCCCCTTTTTAGCCAAAATTAGAAGTGCCCTAGACAAAGGCATGTAGAGGGGATAAAAGACTCTGCGCCCTCGAGGCATATACTTTGAAGCCTGTGGATTCTCGCTAGACGTACTAGCAAAAGGGTCGGCAAGTGCGGCCTTGGATTTCTGATCTTTTGTAGGTGCAGAGTTGGGAGTGGGATGAACTGTTCTGGCATGACGGGGCCTATCCCGGTTTTCTGCCTGGCTTGAACTACCCTCGGCTGGAACGGGGAAAGCATCATCCACAGTTTTGGCCACGATTACGAATACTTGCTGTTTGTTCATCCCCTCGGCTTTCAAAGCCTCGACTGCCCACAGCAGTCGTTCAATGGGATCGGTGTCTGCCTTCATTTTGTTCTTACCTCTGGCCTCAGCCTGATCAAGGGTTTGGGTTGGTGATGATACGCCATTGTTGGAGGCCATCTCTGGTTGGCTAAGCTTGATCACAATCCGTCCCAATAGCGGGGGTTCTTGTGGTACAAAACTTTCAGCATATGGTGCGGCTGGTGGCAAAGTTGACATTCCGTAAGTGAGATCTGCCATGGACCTCTGGAGGTCACCTATCATCCCCATCAACTCGAATGTAGTGGGCTCACGAGCCTGGTACAACTGGGGGATCCAGACCGGGTGCGCCGTAGGCGACCTGGGTGGATGCGGTACATTAACGTCGGTCTCACTTTGCAGAGTGATTCCTTGATCTAACGCGGCTGCCATAACCACGATCTCTTCTGAATTCTGCGCCATGATAGGTTCGCTGTGCTGAACGGTGACTGATCAGATATCTGTCTTGCCTCAGCAAGGGGGAACACTGACTATTCTATATCAACTCTCTGAACCCTTGAAAGGAAAAAAAATGAGCAGCATTTCAGCCCAAACGGATCAAACACAGGTGTAGTCGAACAACTGTACTCTACTACTGACTACTGTTCCCCCAAATCACTACCCCAAAACACTGAATCGGATACCCGCAGATATAATTGATCCTCAAAACACTGATACTGGTGCCCTCAGGCCTGATGCCCAAACTTTACAAACTGATATGTGCGTTCCCTATAGAGATACACTCTAAAAGCACATAGCAAGTAAAAAGAGCCAAAACACCCCTATGTTGGGGTAGGGTTTCCCTGTCCTATTTTGTCAGGAGCTAGGGTTTCACTACGCACGCAGCGGCTTCAAACAACCTATCATCGAGTAAGTAACCTGTCCTAGTTTGGAATGGTCACTATGGATTCCGAATATGCACTAGGTCGAATGGTCAAAAAGGGTGCCCCGGAAAAACCAGGGTTTGTGTTCCCGTCGTGGCAGAGCCCGCAACCGGTTAGCCTTGTGGCACGCTTCTCGAAGCGAGCCTCCGGCAAACCGTTCAGGAATAGCATACGGCAAACACGGTGTCCTAGGCGCACCAACGCAAATGCAATGCAAAGAGACACATAAGTGTGAACAAAACAAGATATCATGAGTTCGAGTTAAGTTCTCCAAACTCCCCAGTAAAGTCGCCAGAAACTGTAACAAGCCCGCGAGGGACCTCAATGGTGTTACAGTTTGGACTCGATTTGTCACGGTTCTTAATCTTGAACCAAAGAGTCCAAATCCAGCAAATCGTTTTGAGAAAAATAGATTTTTTGAAAGAAGTGCCAAACATGGACTGCTTTGCCAGATATAGAGTCGCCACCTAAATATTTTATAATGGGGAAATTTAGGAAACCCTGACTCGGTGCCAAAGGCCACGTGTCCGTCATCACCAAAGTTGCCTTGGCTCAGGAACTTGGGTACGATTGGGGAAGGTCAGCTATGAGCACCCCCTCTCGCCCGATCCGAAGATCGGCCTCTACTAACCATGATATCTCGTTTTTGAAAACACATGCGTTCTTATTCCGATTAATTGGCTAGAATTACTATGTGATGCGCACAGCAAAACAAGTATAGACTAGATCGCCTAATTTGGAACAAAGCATTGCATATCTGTTTGTTTGGAAATGTTTTACGATTTGCTACTCGCAAGTAGGCTAAAACATGGATTTCAATGAGTTGTTCCAACTCAAATAATCCAACCTTCACCCACAGGCATTCAGGCAGTTATATCAACTAAGCATTTAGCCACATGGTAAGCATGCTGTCATATTAACATTCACACTCATGCGGGATGCTAAAGCATAAATACTTATAGTGTACTCCGTGCCAAAACAGAAAACTTGTTAGCAAACATGCATGATCCAAGTCCATGTTGAGTGCCTAATGCATCGCATACAAAATGCAATCTAGAATAGGCTCGGCTAATCTAAGATGGCATATGAAATGTGACAAGTAACACGTATTTCAAGTTAGATTTGGAATACTTATGCAGTTAGTATGATGCGCCGAGCCCGGTGCATGCAATACAGATGGATGAATGCACGCATGCATAGCATAAGATATGCTAATTGAGATATGCCCTAAATCTAACCATTGTAAGCGGTTAAATAAAAGGGAAGAAAGATGTGAGGTTGGAAGACATACACACACCCACGCACACTTATCACAACATTGGCCCTCACTCGGAGGGTCCGAATAAATAATACAAGCCACCTAATTAACTAACTCACAAGCTAATTAATTATTACAGAACCAAATGAATAACTAGCTACAACTAATTATTACACAATTTAATTAATTAACGAATTAATTAACTAATAAATGAATGACAACAAGCAAGTAAGGAAAGCAGTAAACGGTGCTATTCCAGCTCTGTTTGAAGAAGGGAGGCATGCACATTCGCTTCGGTTCCTCGCTTTGGAAGGCCTTCCGGTTGCTCTTTAGAGGCTCTGTTTGCAGGGTGTCTTCCAGTGCTTGTTGCTGAAACTTACCAAAACACTGCAGGGGAAGTCACCAGTGGCCTGCCGGCCATGGAGAGAGGTCTGCCGGCCAGAGATGGCCTATTGCCGGCCAAGGGTGGCACACTGCCGGCCATCAATGGCAGGCTGCCAGCCACTGGTGTGCTGTGACACCAAACTGCAACGAAGCACAAAATAGAAAAAATGGAGGGTTTCCCAAGGACATGTACGCACCATGGCACTCCAAATCACCTCAAACATCAAAGGAGAGGCCAAGTCGAATCCGCGACCATCAATCACGCATCCCGATGCATGATGGCCAAAGATCCAACTTGTGCAAATCAATATGAAAATAAATGCACAAATAAAGCAAGTAAAGCCTAGAACTCTATCATGAATCATCAAGAGCTTCGGCGACCGAGAATTGAGACACGTTCCATCACTTAAAGTATGAAACGCCCCTCGTTCCTCGTGCTCGGATTAACACTTAATCCAAGCAATGCAACACATAAGCATGGCAAACATGCAATGCGAACAACCTGACAAGGCTAATGACATGCAACAAGCACATAAGCATGATGTGAGGTGACAACCTTGGACAACATGACGAAATGCAACAAGAACATGTGAACATGCAAGGCATGTAAAGCTAAATAAGTATGCAATAACATACTACATGTAACAAGCATGCGACAACATGGTAAAATGGGCTTACACCAAAGATGGACAGCTCTCAACTAGGTCAAAATCAGTAGCTGTAACAAGCCCGCGAGGGACCTCGCTACAGTTCGGGCTCGATTTTGTTGCGGTTCTAAATCTGAACCAAAGAGTCCAACTCTGGCAAATCGTTTTGAAGGAAAACAGATTTTTTAGAAAAGAAGTACCAAACATGGACTGCTTTGCCAGATAACAGAGTCGCCACCTAAATATTTTACAATGGGAAATTTAGGAAACCCTGACTCGGTGCCAAAGGCCACGTGTCCGTCATCACCAAAGTTGCCTCGGCTCGGGAACTTGGGTACGATTAGGGAAGGTCACATCGTGAGCACCCCCTCTCGCCCGGTCAAAGACCGGCCTCTACTAACCATGATATCTGATTTTGAAAACATTGTGTGTTCTTATTCCGGTTTATTAGCCTAGTTTACTATGTGATGCTCGCAGCAAACAAGTATAGACTGGGTCGCCTGAATTGGAACAAAAACATTTCATGTTTGTTTGTGAAAATGGTTTGATGGTGCTACCCGCAGGTAGGCTAAGACGTGGATTTGCCACCCTCAGGTGGGCTTAAGAAAACAATGATTTTGCCACTATCCAGTGGGCTTAAAACTCACAGTCAATGATTTGTTCCAATCTAAACAACCCAACCTTCACCCACAGGCATTCAAGGCAGTTGTATCATATAAGCACATAGCCTCATGGTAAGCATGCTATCATGGTAACACTCACACGCATGCAAGGATGCTAAAGCATAAAACTCACCGAGTACTCCAAGCCAAAACAGAAACCGATTAGAAATCATGCATGATCCTAATATATACAGACTTGCCTAATGCAACACATGCAAAGATGCAAACTATAGCAGGCTCGGCTAATCTAAACATGGCATATGGAATGCTACAATTATCACGTATTCAATTTGGAATTGAAATACAAATGCAGTTTGTATGATGCGCCGAGCCCGGTGCGTGCAAAACAGATGAATGAATGCAAACATGCTGTCATACTGTATGCTAATTGAAATATGCCCTATATCTAACCATCAAAAGCAGGTAAATAAAAGGGAGAAAGACGTGGGGTTGGAAGACATACATCACACTCACCCACACTTATTTACAATTATGCCCTCGCGCAGAGGGTCCGAATAAAATAATAATACAGACCCGAATAAAAGAATAATACAGATTCCTAAATATTACAGATTCTAATTAATTAACAGATTAACTAAGAAAAACTGTAAAACTGGCATGCAAGCCAGGGACTGCCTTGACTCTGCTCCGGATAATGAAATGATGCATGTTGGGCTGCTTGGTGTGGAAATCCACTGGGATGCCCCAATTAGCCTCTGTTTGCACTGTTTCTCGAAATGCGTGCCAGACTCCGAAAAGTTACTGATTCTTCATTTTGCTGCAACAGAGAGCAGAAAAGGGGCATAGCAATGTATTTCACAAATATATACATGCCTCGATCCTCGTACCACCAATCACGCATATCGATGCATGATGGCCGAGGAGCCGAATTGCACAACTCAATATAGGATGAATGCACATGAATACTACAACAAAACCTAACTCCATCATGGGTAATCTGGAGTGTCGGTGACTTGGGAATTGAGACCCGTTCCGTCACTCGGAGTACGAAACGTGCCTCGTTTCCCGTGCCCGGGCTAACTCCTATCCCGGATACGATGCAATATGTATGATATGCATGAAATGCAACTAAGATACATCCTAAAATACACAATGCTATGAAAATGAGATGCCTTGAAATGCGTGCACGCGGGCACGCAAACCGAGGAATGGCCCGAAGGATGGAATGACATGCGCAATGCAAATTGGACTTATACCAACATGAGAGAGCCTCAGCCACACTCACATAAGAGGCCGTCGGATAAAAGTGAAGTGCCTCGAAATGCATGCCCACGGGCACGCAAACCGAGGCAATGATATAGAAGCATGAAAATGCAAATTGGGCTTACACTAACATGAGAGGGCCTCAGCCGCACTCACATAAGCTGCCGTGAGATGAAAATAAAGCTGCCTCGAAATGCGTGCACACGGGCACGCAAACCGAGGCGATGGCATACGCAATGCAAATGACATGAAAAATGCAAATTGGGCTTACACTAACATGAGAGGACCTCAGCCGCACTCACACAAACTGCCGAAAGATGAAAATGAAGCGCCTCGAAATGCGTGCCCACGGGCACGCAAACCGAGGCAATGATATAGAAGCATGAAATGGCATGAAATATGAGATGCGATATATGGCATATGGAAAATGCAAATTTCAGCAGCTAAAATGATGCACAAATAGCCCCCGAATTATTACAAAATTACACCCGATGCCCGGAACGCAATGCAAAACACCCGAAATGGCCTACAACCCTACTAAACATGCACAATATGGACATGACATGTAAAAAAGTAGCAAGGCAGCCCCTAAACTAGCATTTCTTTAGCACAAAGCATGGACAAATAAGAATCACAAGTATGGTAAAAATAGCTTGCAAAAATGGGGGAAAAGAGGAGAATTACAAAGCAAGTAGTATATACAATGCTCAAAATGAAAAAAACAGTTCTACAACATTAAAGAGGGACCAAAAATATGCACATTTACAGTAGATGACATCCCCCAATTCAGCATGTAGATATGCTCAAAATAGCATGCAAAATGAAGCCAACAAAGGCTACCACATGAGGTATCAAAAGAAAGCACCAAACAGCTTTGGACCCTTAACAAGACATGAAGAATGGGCCAAAATAACACACTTTCTAAGCCTGATGAAGGCTCAAAACAGAAGCTAAGCAAGCCCAAAAAAGCATGCAATTTTACGGTAAATTGAGGGAATTACAAAACAAGTACATGATAGAAAGGCCAAACATGGTTGAGCCCTTCTTCAATGTTGAAGAGGGGCTCAAAATAGGCCCAATCACAGTATATTTCATGCTCAAAAACAGATCACTCATGAGCTAAAAAAAGCATGCAAAAGCAAGAATAGAACATGAATTCAAAGCAAGTGGTATGCAGAGCATGAAAACCAGGTTGAGCCCTTCTTCAATTCTGAAGAGGGGCTCAAAATAAGCACAATATTAGTTCATGAGATGCTCCAAATCAGATCACAAATAGGCCAAATAAATCATGCAATTTTACGGTAAATTGGAAGAATTACAAAGCAAGTGCAAGATAGAGTCACCAAACATGGTTGAGCCCTTCTTCAATGTTGAAGAGGGGCTCAAAATAGGCCCACTCACAGTTTATATCAGGCTCGAAAATGGATCACTCATAAGCCAAATAAAGCATGCAAAATAATGGCATAAAGAGTGATATTGAAAGAGGTGTATCATGGGGCTCTCAAACAAGGTTGAGCCCTTCTTCAATGTTGAAGAGGGGCTCAAAATAAGCCTAAAATCAGTAGGGGTCGGAGCCCAAAACAGAGAGCAAGTAGGGTAGAAAATTGAAGCAAAAATAAGCTAGAAAAAGGGAATTAGAGACTTACCCTTGAAGATCAAGCTTTTGTTACTTCTTGGCTTCAATTTGCTGGTTCTTGGCCTTTGAAAAAGCTTCCTTTGCTGCTGGGATGGAGGTGGTAATGGTGAGGCTTAGGGTTGATGAAGAAATGGGCTAGAACTTGAAGCTTTTTGGAGGTTTTTGGATATGAAAATGGAGGCAAATGCTTAAGGGTTCTTGAGGAAAAATTTTCTAACCCTAACAAAGGAGCTCATCAGCCCCTTAAATGGACCAAAAGGGGGTGTAAAAGGGGAGGGAAATGCACCCAAGCTTTCCCTCCCAAAATATCCCTCGGAGGACAGGGATATTTTGAAAAACAGCTGGACAGCTGTAAAGTGGCCAAAAGGGGGAAGCAGGCCGGCCAGGTGGCTTTCTTGAAGGTGGCCGGCCGGCCACCCCAACTGGTCGGCCAGCCACTCTCCCTGGCCGGCCGGCCATGGCCAAAAAATGAAGATGACAATTAATGGCCGACCACCATATTTTGGTGTCCTCCCAGGTGTGTAGAATAAGGCCCCAGGGTTGGAATCTGGCAACACTGAAACAGGAGTCGCAACATTGCATTTGAAGGAGAGGCTCAAAAATGAAAAACACAATTACTGGCCGACCACCACTTTTTGGTGTCCTCCCATGTGTGTAGAATAAGGCCCCAGGGTTGGAATTTGGCAACACTGAAACAGGAGTCACAACATTGCATTTGAAGGAGAGGCTCAAAAATGAAAATCACAATTACTGGCCGACCACCACTTTTTGGTGTCCTCCCATGTGCCCTCATCACAAATATGTAGCTTCGGCTGGAAGAAAATAGCCCTAGGGTGTTCAACATTAGCCCGGAAGTGAGCAAAACGGGCGCCGGAGGAGCGAAACTGGTTATTTGAGACAATTGCTGGCCTCCCACCCTCCAGTGATCTTCCTAGTGTTGAAACAGAGGTACCTGCCAAAATTGAACAAAAACTAATGCAAAATGAATGCTCGGGGCCCAAACCGCGAGGTTCGGGGTCCCGAAAATGGGCTGCAGGCACCGAAAGTGGCGTTCGGCCACGAAGTGGGTATCTGAGGCCCCAGTGTCCCTCGGTATGATAAAACAGAGGCACTTTCCCAAAACCGGAGAAATCGGAGATGGTTGGGTGGTCCCGAACCGAGGCACACGGCCTGACGGCTCCGAAAACCGGGAACCGGGCTCCGAAATGGGCAAAATGGCCTACGGCCACTGAGAGATAGTCTACAGGACCACTCCCTTCCCTCAAGAAAGAAAACAGAGAAAACCGAGCCTGGTTCGCAAACCGAGGCAAGGCACAGAAGAAGGTTCGGAAGTCCGGAGGCAGGGCGCACGGCCGCGACTCTGAGGCTTCTGAACGAGCACAGCATGCAACATCACCGAGCGCTCAATCGGTGACGTCTGAGCCTTAAGGTCGGTCAAAAATGGGGTGTCTACAGTAGCCAAAGCGATGAATTGATGGCACGAAAATCATGAAATGTCAAGATAAGCATGCTGTAGACGTCCCCCAACGTCCCGGGAGGGAAATCCCGTTTTGTTCGATTTTGGGCTCACTACAGTTTAGGACTCAAATTGTCACGGTTCTTAATCTGAACCAAAGAGTCCAAATCCGGCAAATCGTTTTGAGAAAACAGATTTTTGAAAGAAGTGCCAAACATGGACTGCTTTGCCAGATACAGAGTCGCCACCTAAATATTTTATTTTGGGAAATTTAGGAAACCCTGACTCGTTGCCTAAGGCTACGTGTCTGTCATCACCAAAGTTGCCTCGGCTCGGGAACTTGGGTACGATTAGGGAAGGTCACTTCGTGAGCACCCCCGCTCGCCCGATCAAGGATCGGCCTCTACTAACCATGATATCTAGTTTTGAAAACATTATGCGTTCTTATTCCGGTTATTAGCCTAGATTTACTATGTGATGCGCACAGCATACAAGTATAGACTGGGTCGCCTGAATTGGAACGAAACATTTCATGTTTGTTTTGAAAAATGGTTTGATGGTGCTACTCGCAAGTAGGCTAAGACGTGAATTTGCCACCCTCGGGTGGGTTTAGAAAAGATGGTTTTGCCACTATCTAGTGGGCTTTAAAACATACATTTTAACGAATTGTTCCAATCCAAATAACCCAACCTTCACCCACAGACATTCAGGCAGTTATATCACATAAGCATATAGCCTCATGGTAAGCATGCTATCATGGCAGTCACTCACACACATGCAAGGATGCTAAAACATAAAAACTTACCGAGTACTCTAAGCCAAAACAGAAGCTAATTAGAAATCATGCATGATCCTAACTATACAGAAATGCCTAATGCAACACATGCAAAAATGCAACTATAGCAGGCTCGGCTATTCTAAACATGGCATATGGAATGCTACAACTAACATGTATTCAACTCGGAATTGAAATACAAATGCAGTTAGTATGATGCGCCGAGCCCGGTGCATGCAAGACAGATGAATGAATGCAAACATGCTATCATACTGTATGCTTATTGAAACATGCCCTAATCTAACCATCGTAAGCTGGTAAATAAAAGGGAGAAAGACGTGGGGTTGGAAGACATACATCACACGCACGCACACTTATTACAACATTGCCCTCATCGGAGGGTCCGAATAAATAATATACAGTCCCAAATAAATAATACGGTCCGAATAATTACAAAACCCTAATTAATTAACAAATTAATTCTAGGAAAGCAATAAACTAGCATGCAAGCTAGGGACTGCCTCGACTCTGCTCCGGGTGATGGATGATGCATGTTCGGGTTGCCTTGCGCGGAAATCCACTGCGATGCCCCAATTAGCCTCTGTTTGCAATTGTTCTTGGAATGCGTGCCAAGCTTCAGAAGGCTGCTGATTCTTGATTTGCTGCAACAGAGAGCAGAAAAGGGGCATGGCAATGTATTTTCACATATGTATGCTTGACTACTCTTCAGGGAGTGTAGTCCTCGATCCTCGTGCCACCAATCATGCATCTCGATACATGATGGCCGAAAAGTCAAATTGCCCTACTCAATATGAAATGAATGCACGTATAAACACAACAAGACCGAGACTCCGTCATGGATAATCCGGAGTGTCGGTGACTGGGAATTGAGACACGTTCCTTCACTCAAAGTACGAAACGTCCCTCGTTTCTCGTGCTCGGGCTAACTCCTACCCCAAACGCAATGCGATATGCATGACATGCATGAATGCAACTAAGATACAACCTAACATGCACAATGCTATGGAATGGCATACACGATGCACGAGGTAACATGGCATACACGATGCGCTAACATATAACCTAGCATACACAATGCTATGAAATGGCATACACAATGCATAATGGACTTACACCAACACAAGTGGACCTCAACCACACTCACATAAGTGGCCATTAGATGAAAATGAGACACTCGAAATGCGTACACGCGTGCACGCAAACCGAGGACCGAACCTAAGGCACGAATGCCACTCTACCAAAGCATGGTAAGGCATGGAACATGGTATGCAAACAGGAAAATTTCAACACTGAAATATGATACTAAACAGCCCCGAATCATGAAAACATGGCACCCGATGCATGAGGTGAGACCCGAAACTCAAAATTAAGCACATGGAATGACTTACAGCTATACAAAGCATGCATTATTTGCACATGAAGTATGAAGACAGAGTCAAGGTAGTCCCAAAACATGGACTTTTCCAGTTCAAAGCAAGGCCAAAAAGTGCTAGCAAGATGGCTTAAATTAGCATGCAATTTTGACTAGTAAACATGGTTTACATGACAAGTATATGAAGCATATGAAATCTCACCAAACCAGCCGAAATCAGTGAATAAAACATGCTAAAATATGTCCAAATAATCATGGAAATGCAGCCAATGCATGCAAAAATGAAGGGCTCCTTTGGAGGGCCATGCAAGGGATTCTTAAGCACATGCATCATGGACACTTAGCATGGCATAAAAAACTCCGAAAATCAAATATGGTAGTCCTAAAACTCACCAAATTGGCCCCGAAACATGACTTCGATGCACGAAGGATGGGGTCTCTTTGAAAGGCCAATAAGGCCACCAAACAAGAGAAGGAGAGAGAGGGTCGCCCCCCTCTGAGTTGGGCTCTCAAAACAGCAACTAGGCCACTGAAAATCCACTGGGTTTCAGTGGCCAAAAGGCCAAAACAAGACCAATGCGAATGTTCACATATATGGCTCAAAACATGAAGAAATAGGCATACATAGGGGGAAAGTGATCCCAAACAGAAATGGAACCTTAACAAAACTTGAAAAGCATGTCAAAACAAGACTTTTTTCAATTTATAGAAAATCTCAAAAACAAACACAAGTAGGGCTAACCTATCATGCAAAAATGGCCCTAAAAGAGAGATTAGAGGTAAGGGACAGCAGCTGGTCTCAAATGGAGGAGATCCCTTCAAAAAAGTTGAAGAGGGGCTCAAAACAAGGTATTTCACAGTTTATGACCAAGTCCAAAACAGCCCACAAATAAACCTAAAATACCATGCAAAAATAGGCCTAAAAGAGAGTTAAAGAGGCAAGTGATAGAAGGAAGCCTCAAACAGAGAAAGACCCTTGATCAATCGTGAAAAGGGGCTCAAAATATGATCATTTCCAGTTAGGGTCGGAGCCCAAAGATGCAAGCAAATATGGCTTATAAATGGAACAAGAAAAGACTAGAAAATGGAGAAAGGAGACTCACCCTTGTAGAACCAAACTTCAGCAACTTTTGGACCAAATTTGTGAGCTCTCAACCTCTGGACATCAGCTTCAAAGGGCTGGAATGGAGGATGGTGGTGTATATCTATGGGTTGTAGTGTAAAAGTGCAAAGAAAATAGACTAAAACAACAATATAGCAAGAAATATAAGGAAGAAGCTCCTTCCTTATATAGAGCAAAGGCCAAGCCAAAGCTTCTTGAACAAGCTTTTCTTGGCTTCCATCCCTCCATACACGTGTATGGAGGGGAGATAAGAGGATTCCAGCTGGTACAAAATATCTTCCCGGAAACCAGCTGAAATAGGGGGGGTGCCGGCCATCATCAATGGCCGGCAGGGCTTCATCAGTGGCCGGCATGGGCAAAGCCATGGCCGGCAATGCCATGCCATGGCCGGCAGTGCACTACAGGGTCCACTCTGAAAGGACCAGGTCAGGGTCCAAAAATGAGACAAAAAGGATACAAGGTTCTGAAAACCCGAACCAGTGACGTTCCGCCGCGACAGTCGAATGCTGGGCAAGCAATCGAACCAGCCGTTGGATGTACCTACAAGCACAACCAAGTCTCAAGGACGGTCAAAAATGGGGTGTCTACACATGCATGCCAAATGGCTAAAGTATTAAGGCACAAAGGGGTCAACTCTTAAGCACACTTAAGGAGCAACAAACATGGATACATGGCAATGAGGTAAGCTCTGAAATACATGTAAATTGATGCCAAATCAACTCAACAATGCAAGCGAAGCATGTTAGGATGCTTAAAGCTCAAAGTAAAGAAAGGGACTTAAGCCATGGCCACACAAGGCAAGCCCCAAAGGGCCAAGGGGACCTAAAACAGTCCTAGGACAGGTCTAAGCAAGACCAAAACCAAGCTCAAAGCTAGCCAACACGGGCTAGAACACAAAACTAAACACAAGGAGCATGCGAGGCCTTAATGAGGCAATGCACTACACCTATTGAAATCAAACATGGCATGACTTGGACAACCAAAAACAGAGTTACATCATGGTATAATAGGACCCAAAATGCACTGAAATGATGAGCCAAAGGCTTAGGCTTAATGGCATGCACAAAAGTCCATTCTTAAGGCATAAAGCACAAGCTATATAAAGCATTCAAGGCATGTTAAATGCAAGTGAATGACAACATTTCATGGACTGAAATAGCATATGGAATGAGGGCAAAGCATGCAAACATCACATGTATGGCATGGTAGGGGTCTCAAAACCCAAGACTAGCCTAAGCATTTACACTATAGCTATACAAAGCATGAGTGGTATGGTCATGGCAGCCCAAAACAGTCCTAGAACACTTCAAAATAAGCATAAGATCATGTTTAAGCAAAGCCAAAATATGCTAGATGAGTCAAAACATCATGCACAAAGAGCTAGGAAACAAGATTTGTTCTACACCTATATGGAGCATGCGAAGGATGATCAAACCAATTATGGATAGGGTCATATCATGCCAAATAATGACCAAATACATGCTGAAATGTAAACCAAACAAGCTAAAATGACATGGCAACGCATGGAGCATATGAAGCTAGTTTAGGGGATTTACACTACAAGTGCATCATGCAAGCATGGAGTAACAAAACCAACCCAAAACAGATTCATGGCATGGTAAAACGTCACCAAAAATGGACTGAAATGGACTCAAAAAAGACTGCACACATGCTACTTTGATGAGCTACGAATGGAGTTACATTACACATGCTAGATGCAAGCAAGGCATGACCAAACCAGCCTTGGACAGGGCCAAAGCAGGTCCTAGAAGTCACAAAAAAGGGCCTGAACCAAGCCTCAAAAATGCATAGAGGGTTGGTCCTTTGGAAGGCCAAAAATGCAAGCAAAGAGGAATACAAAGAGAGGGGACTACCCCCTCTGATTAAGGACCTCAAAACCACACTCTACCACTGAAAATCCACTGGATTTCAGTGGTAGGAAGGCCAAACCAAGGCTAGCTCGGATGCCTTCAAATGTGGCTTAAAACAAAGCCAAACAAAGCATGCAAGGGGGATACACACCCCAAACAGCAAAATGACCTTAACCAAACTTAAAAAGCACTTAAAAACAAGACTTTTTTCAGTTATAAGCAAAGCCTAAAACAATATGCAAAGAGGGCTAAAGCAAGGTGCAAGAAAATGCAAAAATAAGGGAAATGCTCACCCTTGAAGACCCTCTTCGAAATCAGCAATTTCAGGGGGTGGAAACTGGTTTTCAGAGCTCAAGAATCCCTCCCAAGAAGCTTGATCCAATGGTGGTGGTGTATATCTAAGTGTTGTAGTGTAAAAGTGCAAGGAAATCCAACTTCAAAGCCTAAAACACACACAATATAGAGAGAAAGAGAGGTTTTTCCCTTTAAAAGCTCTCCACCCCTGTCAAAGAGGATGGCCTCTTGCTTATATAGAAGAAGGCAATGCAAAGCTTCTTCAATAAGCTTTGCAAGAGTTCCATCCCTCCATACACGTGTATGGAGGGGAGATAACAAAAATCCAGTTGGCTCAAAAGATCTGGAGGAAAACCAGCTGAGAGATGGGGGGTGCCGGCCATCAGCAATGGCCGACAGTGCCACACCATTGGCTGGCAGGGCATCACCAAGGGCCGGCAGGGCAAGGCCATGGCCAGCAGTGCACCATAGGGTCCACTCTGACAGGACCTAGTCAAGGTCCAAAAAAGAGGCAGAAAGGATATAGGGTCCGAGAAGCTTGAACCGATGACGTTCCGCCGCGATAGTTGAGTGCTCGACGAGCAATCGAACCAGTTGTTGGGTGTACCTACAAGCACAACCAAGTCTTGAGGACGATAAAAAATGGGGTGTCTACAGTCACCATAACTAAGATTTATTTTGAAAGACTCAAGGATCTCTTTATTTGTTGGCACTTCAATACATATTCTCGCAAACGTAAGTCTGCTTCTCTTAAACGTAGGCTCATCCAAATAAAGAGGAGTTCCCATGATGCTAGCAATGTAACCCAAACCTTCTTCAGTCCAAAGCTCCAAAGGAACATTATATAACTTCACCCACAACGGCACACTCGAAAATTCACACTTTGTTAGTTTTAGTCCAGGTTACCATTTTTTAACAACAATCAATCTAGCCCCAACGTAATATGAGCCATCTTCCAAAATTTTGTCTATATCCTCTTCACTTTTTACTTTAAAAATAAAAAACCCATTATCAATGGAGACAACATCTTCAAGCAAATTTCCCCAAAGTTTCCCTGCCCAAGTTTTCACATAATGGAAAGAAAATCTTTTATCAATGAAGTATCCAACCAAGGCATTTTCCCAATGAGAAAAGCCTTTTTTTGAGATCTCTATAGGGACATTGTACATGCCATCTACTAGGTTCTCAATCTTATGGGCACCTATTTTATACTTCATTTTTGACACCTTGTTAATATTTTCTTTAAGTAAAGAGCTCCAAGCTTGTAGAGGCTTATCTGATATAGCAGTTGTATCACCATCAAGACATTCACCTTTGCCAAATTGTGTGTCTTCCATATGTAGTTCAACCAAATCCTCATTTCTACAAGCTTGCACAACTTCAACACTCTTCTATTGCTTGGTGCCAATTACTTCTCTCATTTGATCAGCACTAGGTGAGCCAAGTTTATTTGACATTATCATTTCATTTGCCGCCAGTGGGGAAACAATGGCCAATTTTGGCCACTGCTCAAGATCAGTTAGCACTCTAGTTGGTGTGTTCCATGCATTAGGTGTTTGATGCTGCTTTGATGATTGCTCAGTTGAGACTTGCATTTCCACATTCAATTACAACCGTGGTGTACTGAGATTTCTACACAAACATAGATCGACACAATCACACTCGATTGAGCTATCCTCCGATTCCACATCCCTTAAACCCCTTTTGTTTTCATTCGAGGGCCTTTGCCATGGTCCCACAAAATCTCCAGATATGAGAAATTTTGGGGCTCCTCGGATACGTGTAGACCTGCGGGGAAGTACAATAAGCATCTCATCGGTAGATATTTGAGCATCCACCTGATTATCAAACTCCTGCAAGGAGACCTTGGTTGATTTGCACTTAGCATATTTACATTTTGATTTACTCTTCGCTAATTTGCTCTTAGCTAGTTTGCCCTTCTTCATTGATAGCTTGTTGCCCTCTCTGTCTCTCTCTTTGTCCCTCTGTCTCCCTCTCTCTTTCTCCTTAATCATCTTATGACTTCTCAGTAGCAGAGTTCACTGAGGCATTTTGTCGAACAGGTGGAGGGCAAGACCTCTGGTTGCACAGGAAACTCTTCACCTTGTAAGTCAGCTTGGCCACTTTTAGCAACAACTAGGCTTAGCACTCAGCAACCGAAGAACGAACTAGCAGGCAGCAACAGAGATTGACCCACAAATCTTCAGAGGCCTTCTTGGTCTGCAATGTCGGTCTGTGAATGGGAGCGAGTCTCCACCATTCGAAGCTTCGTTACGTGCTACTAGGAAGAATCGATGTTATACGTATCTCTGTATATGAATGTTGGGACTCTTTTTGTCACACCCCAAACTCGCCCCTAAAAGTTCGGGCATGAGCTATGCAGATACGGACACATGACCTGATATACATAATATATGGGGCCTGAACGGAAGCATTTAATATTACAAAGTAACATAGAATAACATCCATTGAGCTAAAACTAACATGCCAAGATCACATACGTGAGAGCCATTTATCTATATACATACCCATACATATAAATGAGCGTATATCCAAACATTGGTAAAGAAAGGGGGTATATACATACATTTTAACCTTAAGTAAATAATTAAAGTGCAAGCCAAAATCTTAACAAAACTTCACATAAATGCATGGGCTTGGTCTGGGAGTCTGGGCATACTGAGGTTGACAATTGAAGGGTGAGCATCAAGGGTTAAGACGGACTCCCAAAGTAATTACCTACAGAACAGACATAATAGAAAGTGAGCGAAGCTCAGTGAATAATAGTATATAAATGATTTAATATTCAACTTACTCATAATACATATCAATGCGTATGTAAATGCGGAGACCATATAATTAATCTGATTCTGTACTAATTTCAGAACGGCCTTAGGCCCAATCTTGAAACATAATGGCTTTAAGCCTTTGAATGGATTGGCAATAGCCCTTGAACATATTAACATTAAGCTTTTACACATGTTGGCATATAGCCCTTGAACATATGGCATGAAGCCCTTAAACATGTTGGCATATAGCCCTTGTACATATGGCATAAAGCCCTTGTACATATGGCATGAAGCCCTTGAAAAGTTGGCATTAAGCCCTTGAACATATGTATGGACTCAAGAGGTGGCTCGTACGGATTCTAGAGGTGACTCGCATTGCAGCACTTAGTTCCGTATAGCACTTTGTTCCATACCAGAAATCATTAGGTCTTAAAGACCGAACAATTCATATCATGTTATAACATAGCATAAACGGAACGGATAAATAGAAACATATTCATACAGATTCTTACTTATGCTTGAATCAGAAACAGAAATCAGAGTTCATGCTTGATCATAACCCACCCGTACAAGACCGTCGGTGGTACCATCCGTACAAGACCGTCAATGGCAAAACATAATCCACCCGTACAAGACCGTCGGTGGTACCATCCGTACAAGACCGTCGATGGCAGAACATAACCCACCCGTACAAGACCGTCGGTGGCAAGAGATATCTTGTAACATACTTGAACCACGGTATTTTTACCCCCGCGCAAAGGCCATAAGACCATGGTATTATTACCCCCGGGTAAGGGCCTTGTGCTAAGGATGCCATGAATACTTTTACATATATGGATAATCATTCATTAATTCATAGCGTAACATATCATAAAATAGAGCATTTCTTGGTATATCATGTCATTACCATGCGCTTAACAAAATAGAATAATTCACATTCTTATGTAGGTCACATAATGATGTTAAACTTTTGCGTTCATGTCGTAGATTTTGAATAACTTTGAGTTCATATGTAACACAACAAAATAACTTCAAATTCATATGGATTCACATAACTTTCCAATTATTCTGATTCATCGAAGATGAACACAAATTCTCTTTATTCATTAAGAAATCTGCAATTAACAGAGTACTAATGGTAACCATTGCATCATTCACATGAGTTAATGCAGTTCTAACTTAAGTTTAACAGAACGTTCTTGATAATTATTAACGAAAGGTAAACACATTTTACCGATTGAATGATTCCAAAGATACCGGAATACCATAGTTCCATAATGCTCATACGTTCTATTTGTTCGTCATGAATCACTATAGCTATCTTGCAAATAACAGAAAGTTAGTATTCATTGTCAACAGTAAACAGAATGGACTGCTCAATAATGCCTCTAGATTTTCCAATCAACATATTGTTAACTTAATTACTTGCAAGGGACAAAATGTTAACAATGAGAATCATTAACAATAATTGAACGTGCAACTATAGTACTACTACTCACAGCGGTAGGTCTCTAATAGCGGTGGAACGATGTCCTCGTCTTGACCTACAAACACAATACATATAACAGATTATGAGAATAAAACCAATCTCTTTTTATTCTTCACTCAATAGCTATGGTGGTTCTAGACTCATTAGTCCTCCATAGGTTATAATCCATGCCTCATAAGATAGGAGGAATCGATAGGAGAAAGGTTCAGACGAAGAAACGGTACAAACCGGTAAACAGAAAGTGAACAGTTGTCACTAATTTGGGCATAACTATTTTTGTATTTAGAATTTGGGAGTGAGACCACACCATTGGAAACTAGACTTCCGGGGCTTGATTTTAGGCTCAAGAATCACTCAAAACGGAGTCCGGATGCAAAAGATATGTTTGTTCAAAGTTGGCTGTACAGAGCTGTCTCCGCACGTGCGGGGAAACAGTGCCGCACGTGCGGCCCTGGACAGTTTGCAGTCCGAAAATGGCTGAAAATTTGGGACTTCTCATTTTCAAAATCAAACCTTAATTACATGTAAATCAAAGCCCAAAACCCTTTAATACATGACCAATTTCACATTATTATTCTCCATCAAACATCATAACCTCAAAATAAACAAATATAATGACTTTAATTCTTCAATTAACCAACTCTTAAGGAATCAAGGTTCAATTCATGAAAAGAGTTCATCTAAACTTATATCTATCAACCCTAACTCAATTAGGTGGTTTCTCTTCATTTGAGATCATGAATTTAAACTAGTAATAGATCAATCTTAAGGGGTTAAGTTGATTTCACATACCTAGAGCCAATCTCTTGAAGTAATTCCATCAATTTCCCCATCTTTCCTCTTCATTCTCAAGCTCTTCTTTCCTTCTTCTCCTTGAGTTTTCTATCTCTCCCTCTCTCACGTGGCTCCCCCTTTCCTCTAGATATTTTTTTGATTCTGAGAGATGAGTCCATCCACTCATAAGGCACCCATAATATAAGTATACACATACACACCAACATAACACAATAGAGAGAGCCAAACGTGGCCTTACGATTCGTACGAAATCAAATTTTAATTAAACTTCCCAGATAACTCTAAAAATTATGAGGATCATAAATATGTCCCCTATTCTGGTTTCTGAAGCCTCTAATGCCTTCAATTTGCAGTATAAAGTTAACTACCCAAACGTGCATTAACGAATCAGACAAATTAGATTTCCAATTAATTATCCCAAATAGTTCCAAAAATTCCCATTAACATATCCAAGTACTCAATTTTGATTTCTGAACCCATATAGGTCGGTAATTTCAATTTTAAATCCGTAACTCAATAGATAATGCTTCAATTCCAAAAGATATAATTAAATTAAAACACCTCATCTCATAGTTAAATACCAATGATTTCTTATACGCATTTTGGGGTCTTTACATTCTCCCCACCTTAAGAAGTTTGGTCCTCCAAACTTGATTCACTTGTCACAAGTCTAGTTCTGTCCTAGACATATAATATTTCTCAATTATTTAGCCATTCACAATCCTATACAGTCAATTTCAATGGAGTTTGCTTCCAAAACTACACGTAATTCATCTTTACTGACTAATTGGTAACCCAATTGATAATAATACTTAATAACATCAAAGCATCGTCTCATCATTCACAATCCTGGTACATTTCAAGTTATTGATCCAAAGGTCATACCTTCCAGATACTATAACAACTTAAGGACATTCAGAAATGGATTCACTCAAGTATTCGATTACATGAGATTCATGAGCTGTCATACATAGTTCAAACTCTTTAGGTTCACAAACAACCCCAACCCCTACTCCCTCGAAGGTTAATGAAACGTTTACTACATAATCATGTTTCAAAGGCACATGCATCTTACAACAATTAAACCCAGAATAACAAATAAGTTCTAGATCAATGACTTTGTGGCTCCTTGCTTACTATCAGAATTAGACTTATCAGTTTAAATCAGATTTCTAACAGACTCCAAATGACAACTCAAATCCCATATCAAGGAATTACATGTTCAGAGTAAATTATCAGTAAAATCAAATACGTACCCAACCTTAATGATCACAATTCCCGAATTACAATAAGGTATAATCATTTAAAATCCATGTTTGCTTGGAAGATCTTAAAGTCAACATTATGACATCAAACACATAATACATTTACCATAAAGCTATTATATTCTTGTTCCATGTTTAGTAAAATGTTCTTATCATAGACAACATTTCCAAAAATATGTAATACATAAAGTTCATCAAACCTTTCATAACTACATAAAATACGTTGTTCGGAGACATTACCCAGAAACTTATCAGACCTTTCAAAGATTATTAAATGATGGAATAATTCCCAATAGCATTAAACTTATTTAAACTTTGACAGAACAATCTTTGATCCAACTTATAATAGATAAGACAGAATGACTTCAAGTTCAACACAGAGCATTCATCAAGTATGCTACGCTGAATTATCAAATGGAAAACTCATTCATGCATAGCAAAATATCTCTTTCAGGAAACTTGTCACATCCTGAACATTTGGAGTTTTGTAACATACTTAGTCATCTTGAAGAAATTATTCGGAAAGCTTATCATATCATACACATGGTAGAAGTTCTTAGCATTCTTTATCATTTTAGAAAATACATCATATAAAACATTTCATAACCCAAAATATAAATTTCATAAACATCGTATAACATAGTCATTTTCAAAATCCTTTATACAAAAGTATCTTTTACAAAGACATTACTTACTCTGGTCTATAGTCAACTCACACAGGATCACACATTATTCATTTATGTCAGAAGTACCGAACGTAATTGGTAGTATGACACCTCTAAATAACACAGATCACATAAGTTCCATTCCAATGATCACTCATTTGCAGATCACATTAAAGGAACAAGCCTTGAATTAATTCGCATACAAATATTTCACCCTTAATTTGACAATTTGCAATATCTAACATTTGCATGTTTACACAGAAATATATCACAGAAATGACTTCTCAATCTTAAGTCATTAATACACGTAGGCAGGGTTTTTGTTCTTATGGGAAAATATCATATCCCCATTTATTTAATTGATCTCAAAGTAGTCAATAACTACCCATTTTCTTACAAGTATCATGTGGACAAACACATAACCTGGATAAGGTCCTTCATGTCGTTTAACCGTTCCTTATAAAATATCCTGATTATAGATTACAGACCACTCATAAACAAAACAGATTACAGATTTCCATAAACAAATCCCGTTAACCCATAAACAAAACTCATTCGACATCATCAATAATCCTCTCGGTTCCCCAGCAGAAATCGTCAATAATTTCCTCAGTTCACAAAATCACATTTTTTTACATGTTGTTTCAAGCTCAATATGCATAACTTCTTCTTACAGCCAATCATACTCAACATGATTTCAATTATTTCAATTATTTTGTTTGTATTGAGGGAAGACCTCATGCAATATAGTTTCTTTGAAGTTTGAAAATGGATTGTCTGGACATGTTTAATGACATATATTCTAAAGGACAGAGAGAGAGAAAAAGAGAGAATGAAAACAATGGATTGTTTGGAAAATGGTGAATGACAAAAACACTTTAGTTTGCTTGCGGGAGTTTTGCAACAAATTGTCCTATAAATTGCTCAAACTTAGTTGGGGAATGAAAACAATGGATTGTTTGGAAATGGTGAATGACAAAAACACTTTAGTTTGCTTACGTGAGTTTTGCAACAAATTGTCCCATAAATTGCTCAAACTTAGTTGGGGAAGTCAATGAAAATAAATGAGAGTTGCCAAAGAGAAGGGCATTGTAGAGTTTGACAATGAAATAGAAATTGGAAAAGAATAATAAAAAAAGCAATAGCACAGAAAGTGTGGAGGCCTTGTGTTGGTGGGTCCAACTCTTATGTGGGTTGGTCATCATGACAGCATTTAAGGTGTCATTTGAGGGCAAGGCTCTTATTAATTTTGGGAAAATATCAATTTAGTGAAATTTGGAAAAATACTTGCATATTAGTGAAAAAAATTGTAACATTAAAAAATAATTTTTAAAAAATTTTAATCAAATTGACATTATTTTATGAAATTTTCACTGAAACGCTATTTTCCCTTTAATTTTTGAGTCATCAACTCTTTACCATTATGTTTTGAAAAGTAAGGTTGGAAACCAGATTTATTGACTCAGATTTGGGTCAAAATGGAATGTGTATCGTGAGATTTATATACAAAATAAATTAATTACATATTAATATTTTTGAATAATTTCTAGATAATATCTAAATTTATAGTATTAGGGATTCACCAAATATTTCATCAAATTTGAGTAAAAAAAGTACGAATTCTTTTATCTGATATCAGTCACTCTAACAGTGAATTTGTAACTATCATCAAAACATAGGTCGACCGGGGGGACGACCAACCGGACATCCGGCTGATCGACCGGCAACTGTAATCCAACTTAGCAAGTGCACTGCTTGTATGATTTTGTCACGACCCCATTCCGCCCCTAGTAGAATGGTGCCATGATGGCCAGTAACCTGAGGTTACCAAAGGCCAACTTACAAGGATTCACACATAATCAGAGTATACATATGGGGCTTACATGTGCGGAAGCAATAATTTAATTCTAATTAGTCCATAAGAACTGTGCATAAATCAAATGAAATGACATACATCATAATCATAATATTACAACGTGAATACAAATAAAGTAAGGTACATATTACATCTTAATCAAAGGCTTATCAAGCCGACATAAATATTGCCGACATAACATGAATCCAAAACATCTTGCAAAACACACACATCTAGGCGTCACCGCCTTCTTGCTTGCCACCTACATATATACATAGAGAGGGTGAGCTTGGATACTCAGTGAATGGTATAAATAATAAAGGGTTAAATGAATGATATCCGAGATCTTTATCAAAACCATACATATCAAAGCTTGTAACAAAACATGGGATGAATCAAGTTCATCAATCAAATCTTTCAAAGCTTCTTGGGATGTTTAATAACATCAACATAATACTTGGGGTGATAACATTCCGGACAAAACAAGGGAATAATCGACCCAGAATCGATTAGACAAATCCACCCGTACACTAGATCGTCGGTGGGGCCATCCGTTCATAGACCGTCGATGACAGAGATCTCTCAATCATGATGCTACATAGGCTTAGAGTCCCCTAGCATGGGAGGACTTTCCAAGAATGTCATCCAAAACAAAGCTAATACTTGATATACAAAATAGGGATAATCATTCATGCTTAACAAATACTTTTCCAAAACAAAGCAAAGCAAAGCTTTATCAAAACGTTATAACATAGCTTTATTAAAATACCACTCACATAGCTCTTCGGACGCCGGGGTTAAAGCAAGGGTCCAAGTCCTACAAATACATGGCAAAGTCTATTGAATGCACTTCAAGAAGACAAGAAGAGATGCTCAAAGATGGATATGAAATGCATTCTCAAAACAAGCTCTACATGGATGCAAATTGATCTTGGCTTTCTTTCAAAACTGGATTAAGACGAGACAAAACATGCTGGGTACCAACCAGGTCCTTGCCGAGGTCCCACACTTCTTGGCCGAGGTGTGGTTACCTAGGCTTCAGCGTGCGGCTGAATGTCAAAGTGCATGCAAGGTAAACTAAAGGTGTAAGTGATCATGCAAGGTAGGCCAAGGTGAGATACGATGCTTGGCCTAAGTGTGAGGTCTAGGCAAGAGTGATCTCGGTGACTACACTTAGGGAAGTGAAGTCTGGAAATCTGGGTTTCCTCTCTTGAAGAACATGAACATGAAGAACATGAAAAATATGAATGCTCAATCACAACTTGTTATTACAAAATCTGGGATTTCATGAGATGAGTTCGAAAACATGGACCTGGGTACCCATACTTGAAGATCTTATGAAGACAAACACAAAAACATGAATCTTGATGCAAGCTTTCGGATCAAATAAGGCTTTTATTCAAGAACACATGAATATCACTTTCTTTTCTAAAACCGAACTTCAAAGCAATGCATGGCTCATGAAACATGCTAGATCATGCAATGCAACTAGATAAACAATAAGAACAACAAGAATAAATCAAGAATCTAACCTCAAAGCACGGATCTAACGGCTCAACTCTAAGGATCAAGCTTGGGATCTACTTCTTTCTCAAGAACTCCTTCTTCCCTCTTCCTAGAGCTTCTCTCTCTATAAAGACAAGGATATGACAAATGATATGGTTTCTCTTTCTGCCGGCTGATTTAGCCTTCAGCTGGAACACGTGGCACTACCGGATTGGTTCTCCTCAAAAAGGTGATTGAAAGACAAGACATGTGTAAGGCAAAGTGTATTCAACAAGCTAGACGGCACGGGCACTCCAGCGAGGCACGGGCACTCCAGCGAGTAATGACTTCGGCTAAGGGCAATGCTTCGGCAAGTAAGGTGACAATGATCTCAGCTAAGAAGGACAACACTTGACCTAGCTGTGCCACACCTCAGCCTAGATGTGCCACACCTCGGTCTAGGTCATTCCAGTCCAGAAACAAGATCACTAGGTGCAAGGGTAACATCTCGGCCTAGATAATACACATCTCAGCCTTGGTGATGAACACCTCGGCCCAGATGATGACATCTCGGCCAATATGTCAGGACGAAGGTGGAGGTCAACCAAAGTGGTTCCAAGATAGTTCTAGAATTAAGATGACCTCGGCTTGGAATATCCTAGGCTTAACATGACCTAGGCTTGAGACTGCAAAGAAGGAACAAAGCATGCACATAACACTTAAGCAAAACAAAACAAGGTTTATGAATGCAAACTTAACGAGACAAGGTTATGCAAATGCACATGAACATGACTAAGACATGAATGTGGGTTATTACAGATTTCCCCCATTTTTTTTCTTCAGGTTCTGCCATTATTTCTTTCCTTTTTTTC
>JAXFYN010000520.1:0-101367 GCA_036172215.1 Camellia granthamiana
AAATCAAAAAAATAAAACAACAAAATAAAAATGATAAACAATAAACTACCAGTGATCTCATCCTCTTATTCTTCTTAAAATCAGCATTTACCTACTCAATATAACTTTTAGATTTTCTCACACTCCCGCTAACTTTGGCAACTCACATTGGGTCCTTTTATTATTCTTCTCTCTTAGCCACCTCACAGCTTTTACAATGCTAATCATCCAACCTTTCTCCTGCTAAATTCTTAGCTTCTCTTTATTAGCTACCCTTGCCTTGTTACCACCATTTGCTAAATTCCTAAACTAACTTATATTTGTATATAAAATATTGAATTTGGATAATCTATAATTATTTATATATATATATATATTTATATATTTCAATTGAGTAATGTTAGAATTATCATATTTAGATATTATATGATGTGGCATCTTATATGTTACATCATTTGATAGGCACCACATGATATATATGAAGTGTCATCTATAACACGATATCAAATGTGGTCAGCATAAATTATTAAAATGTTATTTTGAACATTTTTTTAAATATTTGAAATTCAAAATTTAAATAACTAAAATTTAATCAAGAAAAGGTGTATTACCACATATGTATATTCTTTCTAGAATGTTTTTTTTAATGAAAATTTCATTTATGTCATAAAATATTTATACGTAACGTTATTTTTAATATTTTTAAAAATTTATATGTAAACCATAATCTGTCAATTATGGCACGCATATAAACTTTTCATCTAATTTGGGTTAATAATTTTATGTGACATGTATTTATTATTTTTTATAAATTAAAATTAATATTTTGAAGCTCTTAAAACATTTTGGACAAAAAATTGTTTTGCATTAATATATAGATAATAATAGATTTGGAAAAATTATCACTCACAAATAATAATTACAGTTTAATTTGTCAATAAAAAATAAAGTGATAATTTCAAAACATGTATGCTTTCTATAATCCATTATAGAACTTATAGTCAGATTATTGCTCATTAGAGATTGATGATTATAATCAAAAAAATAAAAAATTCACCATATTTGTTAACAAAATATCTAAATTAAACAAACAACTATTAATATAACTAAAGAGCTCATAATATTATAATATAATATTATTAAATTTTATAATTTTATAACATGTATATTCATATTATAAATTTTTAGTAAATTATTTTTTAAAAAGCATTATGATTTTAGGGAATGTATTATCTTATTGATCAATAAATGATATGATTTTAATATTTTGAAACATAAAAAAGTTTGATTTGATTTCCATATAAAATGTTGCATAAGAGTTAAGTTTAAATGTTTAAATATATTACCATATTGATCAAATGACCAATACTTTATTAACATGTGTATTTTTATAATTTTTTGATCTAAAATTTTATAAAAATAGAGTTAGAACTTTGAAACTCTAATAATATTTTTGTTTATATTATATAATTCAATTAATAGAGTTGTTGAATATTTAAATCACGCATATATATGAGTTGAAAATTTTATTACCTTTCTAATTGCTTTGTTTTCTTATTAGAGACGACAAAAATATGGATTAATTTTCTAAATTGCATCAACCTCAAGCCCTTAGTTGGGAATATAATTATTGGATTTGCTAAAAGTTCAACTACAAACAATTATTTAATACATACATAAGTTGCAATGTAACGTTTGTTTTAGGTTTTATATGGATACTTTTCTGTTAATGTTCAACTTTTTATTTTTTTATGGGTTTTATATTTGAGTATTTAAATTTTATTTAATAATGAAAAACCAAAACTAAAAAATCAAAATTCAAAAATCAAATAGAAAAGTTGATCCAAACAAAACTCTCACCATGTTTATTTATCGGTTTGGAAAGGAGATTGAATTATTAATCCGTGAATCCGATTAAAATCATGTTTGGTTGTGACAAAATGATATCCGATTTGCTAATCTAAGCAAAAAGGTGGAATTAGGATCCCCATGTGGGGGTGAGATTCACAATTCAATCTCATCGATATATATATAAGGAAAAGATTAATGAGAAGCCTTCTAGGAGTTCTAAATTCTCATTCTAATTTTTTAAATTTTAAATAATTACTTTTATTTGATAATTCCATATTGGGAAAATAAAATAAAAAATGAATTGTTTTACTCATATAAAGAGAATCTTATACTCTCATCCCATTTAGTGAGGAACCTTATGAGAGTTTCAGTATTTCATACTAATTTTCTTGATTTTCTTAATTTTAAACAATTAAAAAAAATTTCATTGGCTAACTTTTATTTGAAAATTCCACATCGAAAAAAGAAAAGAAAAAGTGAATTGTTTAGGTTGGAATAGAGTGAATTGTTTAGGTTAGGATAGTTTAAGTTGAAAGTTTTTATCATAGTTTAAGTTGATGGTTCACCAAAACTGTACGGTAAAAATATGTCTCTTTAATAAGAGGCCAACTTATATAATTTAAAGGTTTTTTTTAATAACTAATGTTATTATTATTATAATAAAAGGATTTCAAAATTTGAAGACTGTCACCCATCTCCCTTAATTGGGTCTATCTTGCTTGCATGACTACAATTGATTATATTTTTAAAACAATATTTTGCTCCAAATGCTATTATGCAAGTTAATTCCACGATTATTATCACATGGATAACAATGTAACAAGGCACATGTTGAAGAGGAGAAGAGGTTAGTTGATTAACTTTGATTTATTTTTAGTTTTTATTAGCAACATTCTGAACAAATTAAAGTTCGATTTACTTTAAACGAGACTATCATTTATAATCATGTAATTTTATTATATTTAATTTTTAAAAATAAATAATATATATAATTTTATAAATAGATCATATATTTTTATTAAAGCTAAATACATTGAAATCACATGAACATGACTTTGGAATGAATTTGATTTATTTATTTTTAATATGCATATGAGTTTACAAAATAATCGAGTATGATAAATTCATCAACCTAAACTATGCCTCTCTAATTCCTGTTGACTAGCTTTCATTTGTCTTTTATTTTACAATCCCACATCAAAAAAAGAAAGAAAAGGTGAATTGTTTTGCTTACATAAAGTGAATCTTATACTCCCATTTATATAAGTAAAAATAGATTTTTAGTGAGAAGTCCTATGATCAATATCTCATACTTATTTGTTTTTTTATTTTATTAATTTTAAATGATTAAGAAAATCCCCATTGGTTAGCTTCCGTTTAATTTTTATTTTACAATCCCCACATAGTTTTGATTTTAAAAATAAATTTTTATGAGATTTTAAAACTCTTATAATATTTAACTTTAAAATAATTACAATCCCACTTTAAGAAAAAAAAGAAAAGAATAATGCTTGAGACCCCCTTTTGGGGGTCACCCCCTCACCCCCCCTTTGCCACGTGGCGGGTGGTGATTGGAGGAGCAGGAAAAAAAAAGAAAAAGAAAAAGAAAATATAACCAATGAGAGAGAGAGGGGGTCAAAGGGGGTGGGGGAAAAAGGGGGGATGAATCATTGCTCAAAAGAAAAAGTGAGTTATTTCACTTATATAAAGTGTTACAATCCCACATCAAAAAAAGAATAAAAAAGTAAATTGTTTCACTTATATAAAATGAATCTTATAAAGAAAGTTTTAAGAGAGAAGCCTTTCAGAAGGTCCAAACTCTGATTCTAAAATTATTGATTTTCTAATTATAAATAATTAAGAAAATTCTTACTGGCTAACTTCCATTTATCTTTTATTTTACCATCTCAAATCGGGGGAAAAAGAAAAAGAAAAAAGTGAATTATTTCATTTACATAAAGTGAATCTTATGCTCCAATTTATATAAATTATTAAAATTTCTTAATTTTAAATAATTAAGAAAATTCTCATTGGTTAGCTTCTATTTAACTTTTATTTTACAATTTCACATCGGGAAAAAAAGGAAAAAGTGAATTGTTTCACTTATATAAGGTGAATCTCATACTCCTATTTATATAAGCAAAAGAATATTTTTAGTGAGAAACCCTATAACCAATATTATTTTTTTTTTTTTTTTGTGTTTAATAACACATGTACAATACTCTTAAATACCACTCGTGCTATGTGAAGGTACTTTTGTAAACACAGTTTCAATTTGCAATCCAATGTGCATATCCATTTAATTTTTATTTTACAATCCCACATCAAAAAAAGAAAGAAAAAGTGAATTATTTCACTTATATAAAGTGAATCTTATACTCCCATTTATATAAGCAAAATAAAATTTTTAGTAAGAAGCCCTATAAATATTTTTGATTTATGCTCCCATTTAATACCATTTTTTTTCTTCTTAATTTTAAACAATTAAGAAAATCTCCATTAGTTAACTTCTATTTAACTTTTATTATACAATTCCATATAGACGTTTTGATTTTAAAAATAATTTCATATGAGACTTTGAAACTCTTATAATATTTAACTTTAAAATAATTACAATCCCACATTAAGAAAAGAAATAAAAAGTGAGTTGTTTCACTTATATAAAGTGAATCTTATACTCTCATTTAATATTATAGTATTATGTATGTTTCAGTTCAAGATAGTTTAAATTTTAAAATAAAATTTAAAGTTTTTAATTAATTAATTTTGTTGTAAATTGGTTGGTTTTTGGACTTAGCCGATTAGGCTGAATTGTTTTCGGTTTGACTGATTCACAAGTTTAACTACAGTTTTAATTATTTTGTCAAAATATATTGCTTAAATTTGTTTGATTTGAAATAAACTAAGATTGACCTTATTAAAAATTGAACGATTGAGATTGCTTGATTAGAAATAAACTTCCCGTTCAAACAACTGCTAACTTTTATTTTACAATCTCACATCAGGAAAATGAGAAAAAAATGAGTTGTTTCACTATATAAACCTTATGCTCCTATTTAATATTTTAGTGTTGTGTATGTTTCAGATCAAGACAGTTTAAATTTTACAATTAAAATTTTTTTTTAAAAGTTTTAATTAATTAATTTTTGTATAAGTTGGTTGGTCTTTTGACCTAGCCAATTGGGTGAACCGTTTTCTGTTTGACTGATTTGCTGGTCTAACTACAATTTTAGCGATTTTATTAAAATATATTGATTAAATTTGTTTGATTCGAAATAAATTAAAGATTGACCTAATTAAAGATTAAACGGCTAAGATTAGAAATAATCTTTTCGCCCAAACAATTGTTAATTTTTAAACAATTAAGAAAATCTGCATTAGTTAGATTTCATTTAACTTTTATTTTATAATATCACATCGACAAAATAAGGAAAAAGTAAATTGTTTCACATGTATAAAATGAATCTTCTACTTCCATCTATATATACACGGAAAAAGGGACTTTTTAGTAAGAAGCCTTCTGGAAACTCTAAATCCTTATTCTAATTTTCTTGATTTTCTTAATTTTAAATAATTACTTTTATTTAATAATCTCACATCTGGAAAAGAAAGAAAAAAAAATGAGTTGTTTTACTCATATAAAGAGAATCTTACGCTTCCATCTCATTTAGTAAAGAATCTTGTGAGAGTTTCAATATCGCATATTAATTTTCTTGATTTTTTTTTTTAATTTTAAACAATTAATAAAATCTTCATTAGCAAACTTTTATTTGATAATTCCGCATTGAGAAAAAATGAAAAAATAAATTGTTTAGGCTGGGATAGTTTAGGTTGAAGCTTTTATCATAGTTTTGGTTGATAGTTCACCAAACTGTACGATGAAAATATGTCTCTCTAATAGGAGGTCAACTTATATAATTTAAAAGTTATTTTTAATAATAATAATAATTATTATTATAATAAAAGGGTTTTAAAATTTGGAGGCCGTCACCCATTTCTCCCAATTGGGTCCATCTTGCTTGCATCACTACAATTAATTATATTTTTAAAACAATATTTTGCATCAAATGCAATGATGCAAGTTAATTTCATGATTATAACCACATAAATGACAATGTAACAAGGCACATATAGGAAAGGAGAAGATGTCAGTTGATTGATTTTGATTTATTTTTAGTTTTTATTAACAACATTCTGAACAAATTAAAATTTGATTTACTTTTAGCAAGACTATTATTTATAATCACATAATTTTATTATATTTAATTTTTAAAAATAAATATAACTTTATAAAATAGATCATATATTTTTATTAAAGATAAATATATTGAAATCATATGAACATGACTTTAGAATAAATTTGATTTTGTTTTTTAATATGCATATGAGTTTACAAAATGATCGAATATGATAAATTCACCAACCTAAACTATGCCTCTCTAATTTCCGTTGGTTAGCTTCCATTTACCTTTTATTTTATAATCCCACATCGAAAAAAAAAAAAAAAAGTGAATTATTTCACTTACATAAAGTGAATTTTATACTCTCATTTATATAAGCAAAATTAGATTTTTAGTAAGAAACCTTATGATCAATATCTCATACTCATTTTTTTGATTTTCTTAATTTTAAAGATAAAGAAAATCCACATTGGTTAGCTTCCATTTAACTTTTATTTTACAATCCTACATAGTTTCGATTTTAAAAATAATTTTGCATGAGATTTTGAAATTCTCATAATATTTAACTTTAAAATAATTATAATCCCATATTGAGAAAAGAAAGAAAAAGTGAATTATTTCACTTATATAAAATGAATCTTATAAATGGAGTTTTAAAGGAGAAGCCATCTAAAAGTTTCAAACCCTCATTCTAAAATTATTAAATTTTCTTAATTTTAAACAATTAAGAAAATTTCCATTGGTTAGTTTCCATTTACCTTTTATTTTACATTCCCAAATCGAGGGGAAAAAAAGGAAAAAGTAAATTGTTTCATTTATATAAAGTAAATCTTATGCTCCAATTTATATAAATTATTGAAATTTCTTAATTTTAAACAATTAAGAAAATCTCCATTAATTAGCTTTCATTTAATTCTTATTTTACAATCTCACGTCAAAAAAAGAAGAAAAAAGTGAATTCTTTCACTTATATGAAGTGAATCTTATACTCCCATTTATATAAGCAAAAGAAGATTTTTAGTGAGAAGTCCTATAATTATGTCACGACCCAAACCCGGCCCTATGGGTTTAGCACCGTAACTGGCCATTAATCCGAGATTACCGAAGGCCTGCTGAACAGTAATACAGTAAAACAGAGTACAGGGCCTGGCGGAAGCCATTACAGTAAATAACTAGTGTCCATTGAGCTGTGAAAATCTGTATGCCAAAAACATTTTTCATGCATTCATTCAGTTCAAACAGTACAGTCTATATACAATCATATACAACATTCAGTACGGGAATCAAATCCCTCGATAACAGTACAGTAAACAGTAGACGGTCTATACAGTAGGGGACACAAAAACACCCCAAGCCATAGCATGGCAACACGGAACCTCGCGGTGAGGCACATAGGCTGGCTTGACAAAACTGGGGGACTAACCCACGCTCCTAGCTCCGGTCTGGCTGCTGAGAACCTACATATATATATAAACAGTGAGCTAAAGCCCAGTGAATAACAATAAGTGTAAAGAGGTTAAGAATGTAATGTCCTTACAGTAATGAAAACAGTTCATTAAACAGTATTTCAGTCTTTCAGTATTTCAGTCAATCAATCATATGTGGTACATCCATTAGCCTATAAACAGTAGGTCCAAAAGGACCGGGTCTTAACAGACCCAACAGTAGTGATGGCCACCAGTCAGTAAACAGTATGGTTCCACAAGGGAACCGACAGAGCTCTGTAACAGTAACAGTCAATGCTAAGGATGCCACAATACAGTTCACAATACAGGACATACATTCATTCAATAAACAATATCAGTTCAATAAACAATTCAGTTCAGTATTCAAAAGATAACCATTTTGAACATATCTTTACACAATCTGTTACTCACAGAGATTGGGCTACAGTATGCTAGAGCGCGTCCCCGAGTGCCAACCCTAAACAGTAAACAAATTGAACACACTCTAAGTTTAACAGTTGGGGAAGTACAATAATTAACTTCCTATTATGCCTCGGTGTGTTCTACATCTATATCCTCATTAAGATGTCTTAAACTAGGCCTAAGAATGCCTAGGATGGAATGAAGATGCAAAGATGTATACAGAAAACATTTGCAGAATTTTCAGTCAAACAGAGCCCCGCTCGAGCGCAGGTTTCCCCGCTCGAGCGTACAGGCAAACAAAGGTCCCCGCTCGAGCGCAACATCCACCGCTCGAGCGGACCAAAAAGTACTGGATAGGTGAAATCTCCGCTCGACGTCCGCTCGAGCGTGTCACCCAGTCCTCCGCTCGAGCGCCCAATTCTCCGCTCGAGCGGACAGATGCACAGAGCAAGATGCTGGGAGCTCGTTTTCTCCGCTCGAGCGCCACTTCTTCCGCTCGAGCGGACAACAGAAATCTGGAAATCCCAGATTTGAGTCCCAAGCTCAAAACCAAATTCAAAAGCAATATTTTTCGATCCTCTTGGGCTATTTTCTGGAAAAAAAACTCTTTTAAACAAATAGAATAACATGTTTCAAAACTCGATTTAAGAAATCAAAGCCCAAGGGTGTTTAATCAAACTCATTTCCAAACCAATTTTCAAGAACATGCATGAACAACATTCAAATATGACATGCATGAGTTTCAAACCAATTTCAAGCTTCAAATCTTGCTCCCAAGAGCTCAATAGTTGGAAAACAAAGTGAAAACATGGACTTTAACTTAAACATGGACATGCATGTACAATTCTCCAAGAATTCAACTTCAAATTACACTAAAATGGCCATGCATGCATGAATTCAAACATAATTCAACCTCTATGCACTAAAACATGGCTTGATTCTACAATGGAGCCTAGAACATGCAAGATGAAGCTCAAGACTACAAGAAGAAGATGAATTCACTTACCTAGAGTTTCAATTACAAGTCTTGCTAGCTCAATTTACCCCTCTATGTTACAAATCTTCAAGATTCAAGCTAAATTCCCAAAGTTGGATTCAAATCTCTTCCTCTCTCCCTAACCTCATGTTTGGGTCGGTTGGAATGCAAGAAGAATGGCTGATCAATGTTTCAATTCAAGTGTATAAGGCTCTATTATAATATAAACAAGGGTCCACTATAGGTGGCAATTCCGTAATTAAGTCCAAGTCTTCAATTAATCAATATTTAATCTAATTTAATCATTCCTAGTCAATTTTCAGATAAATATACCACTAAATCATAAATATTCTACTGACTCCAAAACACTAAACGGTTCCCAATTCGGCCGCCGATAAGGCCTCCAATTAACAGTTCAAACATAAGAATTCAAACAGATATTCAATCAATCAAACAGATGCAATATGCAATTCAATATATAAACTCATTCAATTTCAGTTTCAGTTTCATTCAGTCTGTTCAGTCGTCTCTCCAATTCACTTATCAGTCATTATCAGTTCAATTTAGCAGTAATCAGTACGCAATTCAGTAATCAGTACGAGGGTTGTTACAAATTAATACCATTTTTTTTTTGTCTGTGTGTTTAAGAATACATGTACAATACTCCTAACATATCACCCATGCTATGTGAAGGTGTTTTTGTAAACACAGTTTCAATTTGTAATCCAATGTGCATATGCATTTAACTTTTATTTTACAATTCCACATAAGGAAAAGAAGAGAAAAATAAATTGTTTTACTTACATAAAGTGAATCTTATACTTCTATTTATATAAGCAAAAGAAAAATTTTAGTGAAAAGCTCTATAATCAATACCATTTTTTTTTTTTGATTTTCTTAATTTTACATAGACGTTTTGATTTTAAAAATAATTTTGTATGAGATTTTAAAACTCTCATAATATTTAACTTAAAAATAATTACAATCCCACATCGAGAAAAGAAATAAAAATTGAGTTATTTCACTTATATAAAATGAATTTTATACTCTCATTTAATATTATAATATTGTACATGTTTCACTTCAAAATGATTTAAAATTTTAAATTAAATTTAAAGGTTTTAATTAATTAATTTTGTTGTAAATTTGTTGGTCTTTTAACGTAGCCGATTAGGTTGAATCGTTTTTCAATTTGACTGATTCACTGGTTTAATCACAGTTTTAGCTGTTTTATGAAAATATATTGCTTTGATTTGTTTGAACGACTGAGATTGCTTAATTAGAAATGAACTTCCCGTCCAAATAACTATTAACTTTTATTTTACAATCCCACATCAGGAAAATGAGGAAAAAATGAGTTATTTCACTATATAAACCTTATACTCCCATTTAATATTGTAGTGTTATGTATGTTTCAGTTCAAGACAGTTTAAATTTTAAAATTAAAATTAAATTTAAAAGTTTTAATTAATTAATTTTTGTGTAAGTTGATTGGTCCTTTGACCTAACCGATAGGGTGAATCGTTTTCGGTTTGACTGATTCGCTGATTTAACTGCGATTTTAGCAATTTTATCAAAATACATTGGTTAAATTTGTTTGATTTGAAATAAATTAAAGATTAAACGGCTAAGATTGCTTGATTTGAAATAAACTTTTTGTCCAAACAATTATTAACTTTTAAACAATTAAGAAAATCTCCATTGATTAGATTTCATTTAACTTTTATTTTATAATCTCACATCGAGAAAAGAAGAAAAAAGTGAATTGTTTCACTTATATAAAGTGAATCTTATACTCCTATTTATATATGCAAAATGAGATTTTTAGTGAGAAACCTTATAATTAATATTTCATATTAATTTTTTTGATTTTCCTAATTTTAAACAATTAAGAAAATCCCAATTGACTAACTTCCATTTAACTTTTATTTTACATAATATAAAAAAAATTAAACATAATTATCATATTTTTATTAAATGGCGAAAGACCATTTCACTCTCATTTTACAAAGACAATAAAATTACATTTTTTATATTGAAGACTTTTACGTAATTTTTATTAATTTAATCTTAACTAACTCATAAAATTTTATCTCAATTAATTAATATTACCACACTAGGTACAAAAATAAACATATATTCTTAAATTTCTAATTTAATACCATTACATTAGTAATCTCATAGTATAATATCACTAACTCATAATCAACCAAACATGACCTTAGCTTCTAATAATGCTCTTTCTCCTGGAATTCAAATTATGTAAGTTGTTGATACTTGCAAGTTGGAAAATTTGTATATTTTGTTCCAGGAACAAATATAAGTGGTATCTCAAATTAAATTTTATTTGTTAAAACAGTGTGATTCATTATTTTTATGTCTTTTTATGAGAAATAATATGACACTTGTCCTATCATAAATAGTGTGGAACAATACTCGAGAATTATTTAATAACTTTTATGTGAGTTTTTATTTATTATTTATATATTTCTTTTGACAAAATTTTTATGTGAGTTGCGAGTATGGATTTATACCATATTGCTAGAATGGTCATTATATTAAAATTTGGAATCCAAAATCTATGATCCAATTAATGTTTCAAATCAAATACATTGAAGTTTCAAACCCAAACCCTAGACAATTTCAAACAATTATCCGTTGATGAAATATCGGTAATTCCACATCTTTGAAAATTGACTTCAAAGTTGATTCTTACTACAAATTCATTTACTTGTTAATCATTCAATAAAATAATGAGTTTAGGATTAATTTTTCTGGTTTTGAAACTCAAACTCTGTCTAGCTTCTTTGTTTTTTATATTTTATATTTTCAGTTAATTTTTTGTATTTTTTTTTTTAAAAAAAAAATTGAACTTTTTAGATCATGCACTTAAAAAGTAATGTATCTATGAAGAAATCTTTACAAAAATTCACTAAATCTAAATATAAAAAAAATAAATTGAAAACTCAGTATATTTTCATATTTGTATTTATAAAAAAAAAATAGATTTTCTCATAAATATTTTATTTTTGAAGTATATCTAGATGAGCAGCATCTAAAAATAAAAATAAATCTTTGATTACAATATGAAAAAATTCACTAAAAATAAAAAAAAATTCAAAAATAATTTTTTAAAACTAAAACAAATAGAGTTAATTTTTTAATGACTACTTTGGAAGAAAAAGAAAAAAGCTTTATTTTCACTTTAACTTTCACTACTCCTTTTAAGGAAAATTATAATTGGGTGACATTTTTTAAAATTAATCACAAATTTATGAAAAAAATTTAATTTTTAATTATTAGAGTTTATAAATTTATCATTGATCTTTAATATATATTTTTTTTTTCAAACGTTACAATGTATTGTTATTTCCCCTTCTTTTTATTTGTATGAGTACAAATGCTTTATCATTTTATAATATTTAATTAATATATTATAAAGCAAAGATACACAGAGTAACAATCTTGAGAAAATTACAAAACCTCAAAGTTTAACTTTTGTAACAAAATAAATTTTTAATTTTGTCAGTTTAAACTATAATCTTTTGATTTATTTTCAATATAAACTTTTCACCTATTTTTGTTAACTAAATTGAGGGAAAAAAATATTTAAGTAATTAAACTCAATCTAAGTATACTTAAAAAATTTAAAATGCCATTTTTTTTTTTGTTGAGTTTAATAATTAAAATATTATTTTTTTTGTCATTTTTTCTCAACAGAAATAGGTAGATAGTTTATGTTGAAAACAATCAAAAGATTAGTATTTAAATTAACAAAATTAAAAATTCAGAGTTTATTTTGTTGTAATAGTCAAATTCTTGTTTGATTTGGATTGATTTTCTAAAAATTGAGTTTTTTTATTTTTCGTGTTATTTTTTAGTGATTTTTTTAATATATTTTAAACAAATTTTTTACTTTTTAGTTGCATCTAATTTGAATGTGCCTAATTTTTTTTATTTTTGTTATTTAGTGAATTTTTTAAAGATGTTTATCCTAATTATTATATTTTTTAAGTGTATCTAGATTAAATACATCTAAAAAAAATTAATAAAAAAAACTTAAAATATTAAAAATTACTAAAATAAAAAAAATGGCCCAAATATATATATATAAATCAAATATGAATTTTTTTTTTAATTTTCCAAAATTCTTTTATTTTATTTTCTTCTTAAGGTCACACAATTAAACAGCTTTTGGGTTTGAAAAATGCTGGCACAAAAGAGTTATCAAATCACTCACGTGACATGAGTATCAGACGCACACTCATGTATGTAAGTCTTTGATAATTTTTTTTGATAAAAAATTTAAGATATTTAAAATTATTGATAGAGTTTGGTTTTTGTTTTAGGATCATGATTTTGATAAAAATATTTAAAACTTTTAACTAAACCTACGGCTCAACACTCAATTTAAAATTTTTTTCAAAATTCATAACTAAACTCTTTTAAACTCTATTTTTAAAATAAAAAAAAGTCAAAAAATATTTTTTTTATTTTCTTCTTTAAAATTATTTTTTATTTTATATTTTTTTCAAAAAATATATTTTTTTATTTTTGAAGAAAAATATTATTTTTATTTTTTCAAAAAAATATTTTGTTATTTTTTTAATATTTGCTAAATAATTTATCATGATATGGGTGATCCAATAAAATTTTAAAAAATTCAAAAAAATAAATATTTAAATTTTTTTAAAAATTGTAAAAAAAATATTTTAAAAAATAAATAGAATAAATATTTAAAATATTTTTAAAAAATACAATGCACAAATGTTGTAAATACAACGCGGATTAAAAATATATATATTTACAATAAAAAATATTTATCCTTAAAAAATAAATTAATTTTTTTAAAAATATTTTAATCAAATAAAATCAAAAAATTTTAAATACAACTTAAAATTCAAAATACAACTTAAATTTTTTTTTAAAACTTAATTTTTTAAAACTTTTTTTAAATTTATAATTAAATAATTTTTCTCTTTTTAAAACTTATTTTAAAAATTCAAAATTTAAAATACAATTCAAAACTCAAATAAAAATTTAAAATTAAACGAAACTGAGCCAGGTTCAGCTAGTCTCCGTAGAGCAAAAGTACCAAAAAAGTACACACTGAATACATATGTGATTGCCATATATCACCACGTTTCGTTATGTGATTGGCTAATCACTGGCCAATCACAGAAAAAGAAAATCAGCCTTTTCTGCATCGACACGTCGTCCTAGGATATCAGATGTCTGAGATTCTTTTGAAAAAAAGTCGATGGTTTTATTTCCAGAAACAACAATGATTCATCCCACTAAAAATACCACCACTAATAGCACTAATGCATTAAAAAAATAAAAATAAAAAAAAATACAACTCCAAGACCAAAACATCACATCATTACTGGTAGGACCCACTGCCACCTAATTAGTGGGAGCACTTCATTTTCCTTCCAGAAATGATTTGTGCACACAAATTGTGTGCACACAATGCCCCGAATTGCCTTTTCAGGTAATTTTTTTTTATTTTTTTTTATTTTATTTTTGCCTTGTGTTTTTTTTTTTTGCCTTTTTGAGAAATTGTGTGCATTAGGGGCACACAATTTCAAGCTCCCAACCGGAGCTGTTTTATTTCAGGGAGAGATACCTACAGATTTTAACAACCGTGCTGGACCCAATTGGGGTGAACCCCCAGCAGGGGTGTGCATAATATCGCTAAAACCGTTGAAATCGTCAAAATTGTACCGAGTCGCACCGTCAAGGCAAGTTCGTTATTATTTGTCAATCGAACCGCCAGTTTTTGGTAAGAAAAATGGCAAATTCTAGTGACACTTTTATCAATCCGTCGGTTTCTATTTTTCTTCCAAACCGCACCGACCCGCACCGCTATTAAATCATGCTTTATAAGATTTTAAAAATTCTTTTTTACTTAAGTTTGCTTATTGTTCTATACCTTAGAATATTGTATTACATTACTGCTCGAGGGGAATTCAAGATGTCAGTAATCCAAAATAAAGTTTGGATTCCAATTCACTTTTCAAATTTTTTTTTTCTGGCCATGTTGCAAACTTGCATCAGCTCACTTTTCAATCTAAATACTTTTCAATAGTAAACATTTTCAATATATTGTAAATCCTGAATGATATTAATTTTATGTATTGTATTTGATCATTGTAGCTTCCACAGATGCTTGTAATAAACTGATGGCATAGTCGTTGATATTATCATGTTGTTGCTACACTTGCTGTATCAGAAGAAAGTTTCGTAAGATGCTTAACATCACGGTATCTTTCGTCTTTTTTTTTACTCTTTGATTTAAGTTTTGTAATTTGAATTATATTTTTTATAAACCGCCAATCCGCCCGAACCGCCAAGGCAAATCCGTCATTATTTGCCAAGCGAACCGCCGGTTTTTGATAAGGAAAATGGCAAATTCTAGTGACACTTTTATCAATCCGCCACCCGCCATACGATTTTTATTTTTCTCTCAAACCACACCGACCCGCACCGCGCACACCCCCTAACCCCTAGCGCCACAGGACCTCTTGTGAGAGCAAGAATTGAAAAAAGAAAAAAAATTTCCAGTCAATGAAAAAATAGTGGGGTGCTGGGTGCACTGCCAGTAGGGGCTTCAGTCATTTTCTAGATTTTAATATAAATTTATTATTTAATAAGTTTTAGAATAATTAATTATGTTTTATCAAATATTAATAAAAAAAATCACTAATTGTTAATATTTAGTAATAATTTAAAAATTACTATAACAATGTTATTAATTATAAGTTTTAGTGAAAATTTAAAAAAATCGTTATAAAAAAATCACTAATTTTAACTTTCAGCGATAGTTTACAAAATTTATTACAGAAAAATATCACAAATTATAAGTTTTAGTAACAATTTATAAAAACCGTGACAAAAAATGTCACTAGTTGTCAATTTTTAGCCACATATGTAAAAATATCACAAAAAGTTATTTTTAGCGACAATTTTGTTAGGACTTATTTTCAATAGAACTTGATGAGAATTAAGTTCAATTATTATGACCTATTAGTAGTTTACCTTTTATTTTATAGGACAAATTACACACAAAAAATTATGGGCAAATTACCAACAACTCTCTCGAGGTTTGACTAAAATACAGTTTTCCCTGAGGTTTGAAAAATTACATCTCGCCCCCTAAGGTTTATATTTGCATAACAAATTGTCCCTTGAGATTTATATTTACATATATAACAAATTGCTCCCTAATTTGTTATGCAAATATAATCTTCAGGGGGCTATTTGTAATTTCCCAAACCTCAGGAAGGAATCCATATTTTAGTCAAATCTCGAGGGGGTGTTGGTAATTTGCCCAAAAATTAAGGGCTTGTTTGGTTTGTTTTTGGGAAAAAATTTTGGGAAAAATTCTCTACAAACAAATTTTCAAGAGTAATCAAACCAAACAAATTTTTTGAAAAAAAATCTCAAAATTTTGTTTGGTTTGCTTCTTTCCAAAATCACTCTCTCTCTCATACACATCAAATCAATCACTTTTTTTAAAACTCTCTCTTCCAAAACAATTTTCCAAAATCATTTATAAAAAAAGGCAAACCAAACAAGTTTTCGTACTTTTTATCTCAAAAACTATTCTATAAATACAAACCAAACAAGCCCTAAGATTTTGCTTGTTTTTCAAATTAAATTTTAAAATTTGAATTGTATCAATTTGACCCCCCCTCCTCTTTTTTTTTTTTTTTTTTTTTTTTTTTAACACATCAATTTGAACCTTTAATTTTTTTTTTTTTTCACAATCTCAACCATCTGTCCGTAGGAGTATAAAACTGGCTCGCGGCCCGTGGACATTCCAAAGCTTGCCTGTGGTCCAAGGTGGAAGCCCGGCCTGAGTCTCGCTCGAGACCCTGAGCCTGGGACATCATTTTGAAGCCCATTGTCCCGGCCCGCCTTGCTCGGCCCATTGACCAACTTAAGGCCCACTCAAGGCTCGGCCGGAGGCCCGACCCGCGCCGAGACCTAGTGTTTTTTTTAGTGAAAAATAATTAAATTTTGATAGGAAAAAAGAATCAAAAAAAAAGTTCAGGCCTGACTAAGGCCCAAATACCCCTGGTCTTAGGCCTAATCTTCTGGCTCGGCCCCACTTGGCTTGAATTTTGGAGAGAGCCCACGAGACTCGACATGAGCCGAGCCAGGCCAAATTTACATCTCTATCCGTCTATCTCTATTAGCTTGGTTTGGCGGAAGAAATTTTTTACGACACACCTGGTACTTTTATATTGGCTCATTTACTGAATATTAAGGTCTATTTTGAAAAGATAGTTATAATCAATTTTTTTGTGAAAAGCTATTTATAAGTAGCTTATAAACAGTTTTTTTGTGAGAGAAGAAGTGGATTATAACCCACTTAGCAAAATAAGCCTAAAGAGTAATAGAGAAGTACTGATCACTGTCCGATATTTTCTCTCTACTGTCTGCAACACATTTGTCTTCTCTCTTTCCCTTCATCAACCTCCATTGTTTCCAACCTTATTCTTCTCCATTCTCTCTCTAAAAAAGACTCATATTTCTCTCTCTAAACAGCAGTTTATCTGTGTTCAAAGACAACCCCCAAGTCATCTCTGAACCTAACCAGATCACTGCTTGGGTTTTTGTTTTTTAATGTTTCAATATAAACATTGAACTCTCTCAATCACCAGAAAAACAAACCCTAAAAACCCAGGTGAGTGCCACAGCAAAAATCAAACACCTTTTTTTCCCCATGTCAAACACTTTTTTTCTTTCTAGGAGAAGACCCATCTCAAAAACCCATACAAAAACCCATCTCTCTCTCTCTCTCTCTCTCTCTCTCTCTCTCTCTCTCTCTTCAAATGCCGAATCGAAGACCCACTGTAGTCTACATCTTGTGTTTCTACATTTTAGATAATGTAGGTCTCTCTCGTAACCCCAAAATCAATAATCAAGCACTGCTCAAACTCCAATTCCCACAATGCCTTACTAGGCTACACACTCTACACCGACCTTAAAGTCTCCGAAGTTGCGTCCCTCTTCCAAATCAACCTCATCTCCCTCCTCACATCCAATCCAACTCCACTGACATCGCCAGTGCCACTGTTACTTTGTTCTTCATTCATTTTGTCTATGGAGATTTGAGGGTTGGAGTGAAGTGAAAAGCAAAGTAAGAAGTGATTGTAAAGGCGACATAGTCGTCCATTAATCTCGGTTGGCATCGCTGTTACTCTGTTATTGCATTTCTTTATTTCTATCGTCAATGGAGATTTTTGATGATCTAAGGTAAGGAGGAGTGATCTCCGATCATCCCTTCCGACGTTACCTGCTACTTCAAAACTCTTCCAAACTAGTGAACCCCTTCTTTGGCGGCTTCTCTCCCTTGCTCTCTCATTCTGGTGTGACTTATAACCCTTTCGGTCGGCCCAACCACTACAATGGGGGTGTTTGTTACAGCTTTTTAGAGCTAACTTATAGCTTTTAGTTTTGAAAAAGTTATTTTGGACTGTTTGGTTAAACTTATTTCAAACAGCTTCTGATTCTAACAGCTTATTTTAACTCAAAAAAGCTGATTCTGAGAAGCTGCTCACCCATTGCTTCTGATTATCAGCTTCTGCTGTGGACATATTAATTTATGGTTATAGTCTTAGATTTTTTTATTTTTTATTTTTTAAAAAATAAAAAAAGATCCAAATAGACTAAAGATTATTATTATTATTTTTTATGAGAAATGTAGACAAACAAAAAATAAAAATTAATTGAAAAAGCTATTTCACAGCTTATTTAACAAACACTACTCAGCAACTTAAATCTATAATCCAACAGTTACACCAAACAGATTAACAACTTCTGATTAAAGTCATAATCTATAATCTGTTAAGCTATAATCTATAAGCTGTTTTAACAGCTACACCAAACGGGATTCTCTCTTAATATATTGTGTATATATATATAACATATATAGAGTCAGTCAATAGTAGTAGTTGATTGACCAAAATACCCCAACTTTGCTAGTTATAGTTAACAGCGATGGGTGAATGGTTAATATTGATACGAAATAAGAAGTTTAGGATTCAAATTGATATAATTGAAACCTTGGGATTTTATTTTATTTTTTGATTTGTCCTATTTTATTTTATTTTTAAGTCTGATTTTATTAATACATTTCAAATTGTATGACTAATAGGAAATACTATGATACATACTCTTCAAAAAGTGTGTACTATATGCACCTTATAACTAAAGAATACAATGACATAATTATATACTTTCTAAGTTATAATTAAAACAAAATAATAAAAAAATCATAACTAAACATCAGACATAACTAAAGATCTCATGAGTTCCAACTAAATATTGTCATAACTAAAGAAGAAAATTGATGATAACTAAAAAAGAAAATAATATAACTAGAGGCGCATATAGTACATTTCAAGGGGTGCATATGGTAGAATTTCTCGTGAATAATACATATAGATTGTGATTAGTTTAAAATAGTAGAATTTACAAATTTGGGTGGATTTTTTTTTTTTTTTTTAAATCTGATTTTGTTCACACAATTTAAAGTGTGTGAACAATACATAGATTGTGATTGGTTTAAAATAACAAAATCTACAAATTTGGGTGAGATCAATACACTTTGTAGATATGAGATTTACTAATTTGGACAAAGGTCAAAAATAGTAGAGTCTACAAATTTAAACAGATTCTACACATTTCGGCAGGGTCAATACATTTTTTGAATATAGATTATTGTAAATTGAAAGTAGACAATCAAAAACCACAATAATATTGGATCTTTTCAGTTTTTAGAGTCCGTTTATTTTCAGAGATAGAATAGAGGGGATTAATAGTGAGGTGATTGTTAGTAAAGGGATTAATAAAATTGTGTTTGTTTTGATTATAGTTATTAGTGTTGGAATTGTTAAATTAAATAAATATAAAATAATAAATTAAATTAAATTATAATTTTTACTTTAAAAAAAATTTAAACATTAATATTCAAAAAAAAATGTCTAACGTGTGAAAAAACAAAAAAACAAAAAAATTACAGTTGACTGGCCAGTTGACCTGGCAGATGACTAATAACACCTTAAGCCGAACGGACTATTTTCTAATATCACCTCCTCGCCTAGATTGACAATGCCCTCGCTAAAGCCTATCGTAGTCTGAGAGAAACTACGAATTCGGAGTTTCAAAATCAAAACAAATATGAGACATCTTCATTATTTATCATTCACAATAGGGATGGAAATTTAAACCCGGTCCGATGGGAATCCGATCCCCCGATCCCGATTAGAATGATTTTTCTCCGAAAAATACCCCCGTGGGGACGGGAATGGTATTCGAAATTAAATCCCCGATCAGTTTCGAGGCCTGGGGACGAGGATCAGTGTTCAAGCCTCGGCCCGTCCCAGTTCCCGGCCCCCGGCCCCGGCCCCGTTCCCAGCCCCGAATTTTTCTGAAATAAAATTACCATTTTATCCCTCTATATATATATATAAACCAACCATTTTCACTCACAACACAACACAGCAACACAGCAGCATCACCGCCTCTTGTCTCTCTCTCTTTCTCTCTCTCTCTCTCTCTCTAAAACCCTCCGCCGATCTCCATCCTCCCATCACCGCGATCTCCCTCATTTCCCTCATCCCATCACCGCCGAGATCTGAGTTAACTTTCCTCGACCTACATCACTATCTCCGACCGCCGCTCCACCGTCTCTTTTTCTTCTCCAATGGTAGTGAGGCCAAGCTTGCCGAATCACCGCCACCATCACCACTGTTTGCGGCAGTTGCAGTGACACCATTCGATCTGGCAGTGACACCATCCGGCGGTGACCCTAGATCTGGAATTTTTCTTCTCTCTCTCTCTCTCTCGATTTATTATATATATATATATATATATATTAGATTTGAGCATCAGATCTCTCTCTCTCTCTCTCTATGTTGTTGTTGATGTTGATGATGATGATGAATAGAACTGTTAGATCTGAATTTTATTTTTATTTTTTTTTAACATTTGAACTCATCAGATCTGTTAATGGTGATGATGATGATGAGCAGATTTGTATGATAAGGATGAGCATATCTCTCTCTCTACTATGTTGTTGTTGTTGATCATGAACAAATCTGATGGATCTATTTTTTTTTTTGGCTGGGAAATTTTCCGGGTCGTCGAAGCCTGATCCCCGTTAGGGGGCGGGGACGGGGGTGGATATAGGTTCCCTATCGGGGATCAAGGACGGAAACGAGAAAATTTTCACCGCCAAAGATCGGGGACAAAGGGTGTAATCTCCGGCCCCGTCCCGTCCTGTTGCCATTCCTAATTCACGATCTGAAATGGATTGTGATAGGAAAACAAACCTTACTTTTAGCATTATTATCGGTCTGGAATCTTTTGAAAAATCATAATGTTACATGCAAATTAATAGTTTTTTTTGAGAATTCGATCTTTTGAAAAAGAATGGGAGTCAAACACCTATCTCTAGCAGGTGACAGACAAATCATACCGCTAGGCAGTATAAATTTTTATTCATAATTTTTTTTTATAACATTATGTGATTTTTTTTAAATGAGAATTTGCGATACGACATGATAACATAATTGGAATTATACATAAAATTAATCATCTTTTGACATGAACACATATATAATATGATTCAATAATACAAATATTAAACAAGTCGAATTAGTGTCAAATCTATATAATACCAAATTAACATAAATAACCCTGTATAATGAAAACTTAATTGCACATTTTCATATTATTTCTACTAATGAGTATTATGACATTTTTTAATCTCTTACATAATTGCATCCAATTTATTAAAAAATATGTAAAATATGATTTTAAGTCTAATATAGTTTTTGTTTTTACTTTTAATTGAACTTAATGCATTTTTTTTTTTATCTATTATTTGAGTTAATCTAATAAAAAATCTAATTTTTATAAATTAAGAAAATAAAATTAAGTTGATATCAAATATTTTTATAAATAATTTAATTTAATAAAGATTAGTTTCATTAAATTTAACTTGTAAAGAAATTTTCAAATTTTTTTTCATACATTTGATATTTTTAGTTAATAGTGAAATTTTTTAACATGACACATTAACACGACACAAACCGAACACGGACCGAAAACGGGTTAGGTTAGTATTAAGGTAATTTTAACACAAGATATGACACAACACGAACAAGAGCAATATAACACGACGCCCACCCCCTAGATATTTTATGGCAATTTCATGTTAAATAAAAGCATAATTCTAACAATGTTATTATCACGTGATTTTAAATAATTTTTTATAATATTTATATTTTTAGATAATTTTTCAATTAATAAGTGTTAATATCACTTTAATTCCTTAAAGCTAACACTTTTTTTTTGGTTCCTAAACAATTAATTTCAATTATTACATCCTTAAACTTTTCTTTTCTTTTTTTTAATTTCAACTCATGTAATTCAGTTTGAGACAAAGTCTAATCTAGGGGTATAAATTTGGCCCGGTCTAGCTGTCACGACCCAAACTTGCCCCTATAGATTTAGTGTCGTAACCGACCAGTAATCCATGATTACCAAAGGCCTACTTAATTGTAACACAATAACGTGGCTGGCGGAAGCCACTAAATAAGAAAATAAACGTCCAACGAGCTGTGAAGACTTAAATGGGACAAAAGAACTTTTATATATACACGTATATACATCAGTCTATACACATCGGTCCATGGCAATTTTAATTATAACACATAATCAAAACACAAGGACTTAGCCCTGGCCAACAAAACTCCATCTCATTAAGAATTTGCAAAGCACTAGTTCATATGTCAAAAGGGTGAATTTGGAACACCCATGATGATTGAAGCTTGACCGGTTGAAACCCCACAGTAGGGTACAAAAGTTGGCTTGACAAAACAAAAGCTAGGTCGACGACACTAAGGCCCCTCTTGCATTTGATCACCTACATACATATATAAAAACATGAGTGAGAGCCTAGTGAATAACAACAGCGTAAAGAGGTTACGAATGATGTCTTCACTGTAATCCAAATCGGTCAATTATAGGCAGTTCATGGAAAATCAAAGTCATTTGCATAGCAGATTCATATTTCATACAAAAAACATAGTAATCATACATGGTACATCTAATAGCAGAACAGTACAGACGGTCATGAAGACTGAACAGTCAAAATTGATGGACGTGCCATCAATACAGCAAACAGAAGTTCCAAGAATTGGAACTGACAAAAATCTCTATAACAGTAACAATAAACATATGGTAAGGATGCCACGAATATAGTTCAGAAAAGGGCAAATTACACAAATAGTCCCTATAATTTGAGGCTTGTGTCACTTTGGTCCCTGACTTTTTAATTGTGACACATTTCACCCTGAATTTTGAATCTTGTTCCAAATAAGGGACAATTGAATATATAATTAGATTTTTCAAGGGTAAAATTGTCAATTTGATAAAATATAAACTAAATTGACAAAAGTAAATGTCAAACAAATATTTTTGAATTTTAAAAAATTATTTCTACCTACTAAAAATAAAATTATGTAAAATTGATAAATCTTTTAGACATTTATTTATTTTTTTTACCAAATTAATTTTTATTATGTATTTGAATGATGATCATGTAAAATTAATTTAAAAACATTAATCATGTAATTTTTATTAATTTTACATAATTTTATCATTGGTGGATAAAAATAATTTTTAAAAAATTAAAAATATTTTTTTGACATTTATTTTTGTCAAATTAGTTTATATTTTATCAAATTGACGATTTTACCCTTGAAAAATCTAATGATATTTTCAATTGTCCTTATTTGGAACAAAATTCAAAATTCAGGGTCAAATTTGTCACAATTGAAAAGTCAGGGATCAAAGTGACACAAGTCCCAAACTATAGGGACTATTAGTGTAATTAACCCTTCAGAAAAACAGGACAATCATTCATTTAAACAGAGTATAATATAAGTTAAAAAATACTTGTAATTGAACATATCTTTACAAGGTTGTTACTCATAGTTGGCTCATTGAGTTACGCAGTTGGGACGGGGCGTTTGACTTACACAGACACATGCAAGTATAACACGTTCAATTCACAGTCCAGTCACTTAGTTGGTTCTTAATCTATTTGGTTCTTTCGTTACTCGTTCACTCGATTCTCTTTTTATTATTCCTTAGTTCTTCTCATGCTCATATAATGCATATGAGTGTGAAAAACATTTGAAAACTATGCAAACGGAAGCCCGAAAAGTAGAAAAACGAAAAGAAAACAAAACCGAAAATCTACTCTGAAAATTGTACTTGCAGAACTTCCACCGCACGTGCGTCCGTACGTGCTATTTTTTCAGAATGTTCAACTTTCTGTGCTCTGTTTTCCACACATGCGGTGTTCCCTTCCGCATGTGCGGTTCTGGGCTTCTAAAATCTGAAAATCTGCTAAGCACAATGGAATGCAATTTTTCCAAAACTAACTCCATTTTCAAACAAATCAAGGCCCAAAACCCTTTCAAACCACTTGAATTCAACATTCCTAGCTTCAAATATAACTCATGACTTTAAAACAAAACTCCTTTTCCATTTACAAGATCAAAACTTGAAGTTGAGAAGAAAAATCAAGAATTATGCATATGGAAGTTCCATGTTCAAAACAAATCCATGAAAATTCCTTTTTCAAACTCAAAACTCATGCAAGAACAAGTGATTAAACAAGAAGAGTGCCATGTATGACAAAATCTTCAACTATTTCCTACAATTCTCTCTCTAGGGTTTATAACTTCAACATACACCACCCAACTCCTTAATTCAACTCAGATTCTACAATCTCATGTGTAAACTAACTCAATCTCATGAATTTAGAGAAGAATTCTTACCTTCAGTGACTAAACTATTGAAGATAGCTAGGTTTTCCTCTTCTTCTTCTCTTTCTCCTCTCTTGAGCTCTTTCTCCCCCTTTCTCTAGAACTCTCTCCCAGGATATATCTCTCTCTACTCTATATTTGTCTTAAGTCTAATTAAGGACTAGCCTTGTATTGGTTTCAAATATAAAGTTTATTGAATTAGGTTAAATCCACTTAATTAAATTAAGGCTCCATATAATCTAGTTAATAAACTTAGTTAAATCCTCACAATCTAACTTAAGTCAAACTAACTTTAATTATACTACAGTGGATTAGGCTCTAATTTCCTATCCAAAAATTTAATTTAAATCTTATGGTTTAACAATTCAGACAAGTCTTTTTCACATTCTAACATATCTGTCAATCTTAACATAATCCAAATAGCACATGGCATACAATTAATACACATGTAAGCATATAAATCATATATAAACACCTAATTAAGGTAAATCACAGTATTAACAGTTAAGAAGGCGAGTGTTACACTGGCCTACTTGGGCTCCCGCCAAAATTCGGGTTGGGCTGGGTTAAACCACGGGGCAGAAAATTAGGCCTAGGCCCATGCCCAGCCTCAGGAGGTATTCAGGCCTTAGGTGGGCCGAAGCCTGGGCCTGGGCTCAAGTTTGGGTCGGACTTGGGCGGGCCTGAACAATTTTTTTTAAAATTTTTTTCTACCAAAATTTTATTCTTTTTTACCAAAAATGACATTAGGCTTCTGGTGAGCCCAGCGAGCTAAGCTTTGAGTGGGTCTCAAGCGGGACGATGGGTCGAGCCGAGGGTCGGGCCAGGCGAATTGAACTCACGGGTCGGGCCAGGCTGGGCTTCAAAATAACAACCTAAGGCCAGGCCTAGGGTCTCAGCTGGGCCCAGGCTGCAGGCGGGCTTCGGCCGCCCACGGGTTACGGGCCATTTTTACACCCCTAGTTTAATCTAATAAGCAAAAATGTTATTTCGCAATTTGAATAATCTAAATTATATTCAAGTACTTCATACCTACATTATACTGGACATATTGCATCATAATGCCAAACACTCATTTCTTTTCCAACATCTCTTCCTTTTTCATCGCCCTCGCCATTAACGTTGGCAAAGATAAACCACTGCCACCCTTTTCTTACCACCACTATCGAACACCCAGTCACCACTATCAAACACTCGAGATTAGTTGAGATGCATGTAAACTAGTCTAAACATTTGGTCATTAAAAAAAAAATTTGTTTGTGACACATCCCCTTCCTCCCTTACCACCACTATTGAGAGGGTAATTTACACCAAATTATTGGATCGGACTAAATCAACACGACTCTTTGAGTTGGACCTTACTAAATCAACATGGCCCTTTGAGTTGGACCTTGCTAATTTAGCATGGCTTTTCGAGTTAGACCTTGCTAAATCAACATAACCCTTTGAGTTGGACCTTACTAATTTAACATGGCCTTTTGAGTTGGACCTTACTAAATCAGCATGGCCCTTTGTTTTGGACCTTGCTAAATTAGTATGGCCTTTAGCCTTTGGTTGGTCTATAGACTTGCTGACTTGAAGGATAAGATCGAGCTACAAATGTTCGACTGAAAAAATGGTGCGTGAATGTCGATCAAGCAAACGAAGCGAGCATGTTAGCCGCGCAGAACGATCCTCTTTAGGTTATTGACCAGAGTAAAGAACTTAATGGAAAGATGAACCGGGCAAACGTAGTGTGGTCTTGGTGTTGGGTTTTAGTTTGACAGTATTATATGAAGTTAGTAAGATTCAACTGAGGCGATTGCGCAATTGACATGCAACCGAGCTAGAATCTTGAGTACTCTCGGTTGCCAGCCTGGGAGTTAGGTCGATTCACTTGAATTTAGGTGATAAGGGTATTAATGGATAAGCCTTATCCTTTGAGAATATGACTCATAGTAGGATTCTACGAAGAGGAATTAGAGTCCTACTAGGATTTTATCGTACGAAATACATAAAAGTTCATAGTTAACCCTAAGAGAGGGAACGCACTTTAGTTTGCAGAATTTACAGAGCTTTTTCCATATAGATCTTGATAATTGACTTAAGCATCGAAGGAGTTTTCTGGCACACACCCACCAGGTAACTCATCAGAGTTGTTTTGCAGGAGGAACAACATTGTTTAGAGATTTTCTAACTATGCAAAGTATTTTTTCGTGCTTGTACAACTATCAAATACACTTGTGACCACTCCTCTCCCTCACTCCTTGCAGCCCCCTATCTCTCTCGCTCACATGTCAACGTTTTTCCAAAAATCTTTAAACCCCATTTCAAATATGATCAATAATTAATAATTGTAAACTTCAAAACATTTTGAAAACACTACCCGCAATCTCGATGCAAGTAAAGATTAACAACTTCACTGACTCACTCTATAAACTCAATTAATTCTTCTAATTAACTCTTGTTGACTCATCAATTCCGACATAGTCTTAACAACTCGGCTTAGCTCAATAACTAACCTCCATTTAGAGATTAATGATTGAACTAAGCTAAGTAACTCATTTGTACTTGTATCAGATCCATCCTAAGAAAATAAGAAAATACAATACATTATATATGTGTGTGTGTGTGTGTGTGTGTGTGTGAGTTTTTGAATAACTTGCTTAACCCTTTTGCGGAAGATTGTGGAATAGAAATGGATCTGGAGTGATTGTTGGTTTAATCATAAAGAGATACAGTGATATTTGAAAGATTGGAAGTGTGGTTTGAAGGTTGTTGCCATTACAATTCAGGGAGGAGAAAGGGTTGTTGTGGGGAATGAGAGATAGGTTAGGGGTAGATCGATAATACTAGTGTGGGGAGGAGTGTGGAAGAAGATAGTGTATAGTTTTTTTTTTTTTTTTGGTAGGTAAGTCATAAATTTTAGGGTTTAATTTATTTTACTCTCTTATGGTTTGGAATTGAAACACTTTACCCCTTCTAGTTCAAATATGGCCAGAAAGTTCAAATGTGATTTTGTACTAAAGTGTCACCATTAGATTTTTCATTCAAACTAACAGAAGGTATATCACACATACCATTTTTTAGAGTGGGTTTGGTTTTCTAAAAAAATAAAGTGAAATTAATACAAAAAAAGAAGAAGATAATTTTACCCCAATTTTCTCCAAACTTAAAATTAGATTAATATGTTAATTAAAATAAAATATAATTAAGGATTGATCTAAAATATAAAATATAGCTAAGAATTTATTTAAAATGTAATTAAATAAAAATGTAAAATAAATAATATTTAAAATTTGATCTAAAATATGACCAAATTAAAATTAAATTAAAATGTTGAAAAAAATAATAAATAATTAAGAATTTAGAATTAATTGTGATATAAAATATAATTAGATTAAAATTAGATTAAAAAGTAAGGAATTACAAATATCTAGGATCAATTGTGATCTAAAATATAATTAAATTAAAAGTAGAATAAAAATTTAAGAATTACCATAAATAATTAAAAATTTATAAGTATTGTAATTTAATTGAATTAATTTTAGACATTATAAATTATGTGTATGAGAGAAGAGAGAGAAAAAAATAACAAAAAAAACTATAGGATTTGAGAGTATTATAATTTTTTCACATTTATAGTTAATGGTGTTAACGGTTGCACTTTGATCCAAAATCATATAGGGGTCACTACAACATATAAGAATTTTAGAAACCAAATGTTTTGGTCTTTAAAAGTGAAAATTTTGTTGCAAAATACATTTAGGGACCAATTTCTATCGTCATGAGGATAGTTGCTAAAAGGTCGTTCGAAAAGTCAAAAACAAGGTTTTTAGCGACAAAATTTTGAAAATGTCACTAATAAATAAACTTTTAGGGATAAAATAATTTAGTCTCAAAATTTTTTGAGGCAAAAAATTTGGTATAATAATTCATCTCTAATGTCTAATTTTCGTTGCTAAATATATAATAACGACACTTTTCGCAACAAAAATATTTGGTCCCTAAAAAATAATTTTGTCCCTAAATTTTGGTCTCTAAAACCTTATTTTTTTGTAGTGGGTTTTCTAGCTATATTTGAACTATAGGGGAATAAAGTACTTTTGCCTCAAACCACAAGGAGGTAAAATGAATTTTACCCTAAGTTTTATAGCAAAAAATTATATATTACAATGAAACTCATTACATGCCTAAAAGGCAACACACCTTGAAAGAGAGGGACAACACTCCTAACTACTAACACACAACAAAATCTACTTAATGGATTTAAATAAGTTCAGATATAGAATACAACACTTGGACAAAATAGATTTTATATAATGCACTGTCCAATCACTCATTTACGCCAATAACACCAGCCAAGGTTTTACAAAGCCAGCCCATGGTTTTGCTAGCACTTAGCACATATACAACACAACAGCACTGCAACAATGGCTTGTCGGAGCTCCGGCATTACATCTCCAGCAAAAACTCTGATGAATGAGACACTATTAAAAATCTCCCTGTCACGTTTTTTGTTAAAAGTTTTTGTTGGTTTGTCACGTCCCAGCCCCCAAACCAAAACATGGTTCACTTGCTACTAACTTCAATCATTGTCACTCAAGTAGAAAATCTCAATATAGCTTAAGTTAAAGCAGATCTCCAAAAACCTAATACCACCGGAAAGGTTTAGTAGCCTACAAATCAAATATGTGAAGTTGCAATAAGCACTACCACCCACTTTTCATCTCATCCAAGCACCACACTGAACTATGATGGTGCCACGCATGACACGCTACTATAAATAGTATCAACACCATAAATCAAGATAACATAATGAAGGTAAAAATAGGAATCACTGACAGTCAACTCAACAAACAAGCCTCTAAGAACTATATACCCTACCTCCAGCCATGAAGAGATCCAAAGCTAAGGGATAACAAAAAACAAAACACCCTAAAAGATAGATATAAAATTATGAAGGTAAACACAAAAACAAAATCTCCCAAAAGATATTCAATGAAGCTCAGGGAGGAGCAGTGGGTTCTTTAAGGGAGAAGATTGTATGTGAGGGTTCAAGAATATTGTCGGAAAATTCAAAGGTCGCCAGAATCTTCGAATGTCTGCCAGAAAATTCGAATGTCGCCAAAAATTTTTAATCTTCTAAAAATGATGAGAGGCTTAGATTATTTAACGGTCGCAACTAGAAACACAATAGCAAAGAGATGATGGAGATAAGAGATTGGGTGAAGAAGAAGGCAAAGTAGTTAGAAAGAGAATAATGGCAAGGTTCTCCTATGGATCTCTCACTTTCACTCTCAAGGTAGATAATTGAGGAGGGAAATTAGTTATCTTCCAAAAATTGTCTCCCCAAAATCCATCCCTTGTAAAGCTATAAGTGGGTGTTACTTATAGACACCTCATGATGTATGTTGGAGCCCATATGCAAGGCACATAGGTAGGGCTGCAAATGAACAGAGCCGTTCGTGAACAGGCTCGAGCTCGGCTCGGTAAGAGCTTGTTCAAACTCAGTTCATTAATTTTTTTTTTTGCATTCGAGCTCGAGCTCGATAAATTTTTAATAAACAAGCCCAAACACTCTAAAGCTTGGCTCGTGAGCTCGGCTCGTTAGTTGGCTCGTTTAATATGTATTATTTATATATTAAATAATATAAAAATATATATAAAAAATAAGAGAAATATGTTATTTATATATTTAAAAAATATAAGTGTAAATAATAGTTAACTATAGATAGTACATTTATATAATAGTGGTAGTAGATATTATTATTTTAGTAAAATATGGACTTTTTTTTAGTATGTTTATATATATTGTATATATAATTGTATAATCAAAGTTTTGATTGTAACTTTAGTCTCACATGCAAGTATGAATTCATAAATTTTTTGGCTCGTTAAGGCTCGTGAACAGGCTCGAGCTCGAGTCGAGCCTAAGCCAACTCGGCTCGAGCTCGGTTCGTTAAATTTTTATTCAGCTCGAGCTCGTTAAAATCTTAATAAACAAGCCCAAACATACTAAAGCTCGGCTCGGCTCGGCTCGTTTGCAGCCCTACACATGGGGAATATTTCCTCTAACTACCCTGTCCGAGAAGGTGACCTCTCCAAGGATGAGGAAAACCACGAAGAAGAGATCACCCTCTCGGTGAACCTTTCTTTTTTACCACAACCAATGATCCCCAATCATCCCAAAGGGTCAGGGATAGTCCTAGAGGACGCCTTGCCGTAAAAGGGTTAGGGGTAGTTCAAGAGAACGCCCTGCCGCAAATATTGCCGAGTCTTAGGGACCCTCTAGATCGTGCCACCTCGACCCATGTATAGGCTAGTTTAACCGAAGAGTGAATTTATCTCCACTCACTATCCTCGAGATCGGGTCCTTTGTTCGGACTCCATCATGCCCATGGTTCTGGTGCGTAGATCCCAGAAGCCTCCGAGCCTGCAAGTGTTCTGGGACTCATTAATGAAACAACTTCTAGACAAATCCGTTCGAAGTCAAGTATTTCGGATCTCTAGGTTGGTGGATCCGAACCCTTTCGAGTCCGAGCTTAAATAGGTCTCTAGGTTCGTGGATTCGAACCCTTTCAAGATTAGAGCAATCTGGCCCATTCAATGATGATATCTTTGGGCCCACTAATTATATGCTCTTTGACTGGACTCTGATTGGGCTTAATTAATTGGATGGGCTTGAGTTAACCCCTCTTACAAAGATAAGCTTGAAGACATCCCTTTTCTCCTATAGCAAGGGGCCTTGGAAGAACTTTAGAGAGAGAAGCTCTCAACTCTAGAGAGAGAACCTCTTTTGCCAAGTTCTCTTAATTTAGTGTATAGTTCTAGGTTGTAGGTTCAGCATAATGTCTCCAACTATTCCAGGATCCCCAGGATTACCATTCATTACTCCATTAATATTTAGTTTAAAGAGAGGAAAAAGTGGAGATTTTCATGGATAGGAATGATATGTCCAAATTTTGTAGAACGGTCGATGAAGGTATCGAAATGTAATTAAAAATATGAAATTGAAATTGAAGAATTGAAATTAATTTTTTTACAAATATATATACCTATATAGTAAGAGAATGAAAGAGAAACAAAGTATGCATTTTTTTGTCCCTAAATCATCATGTCTCTCGATACTAAAATATTTATAACTATATCATTCCATGTGAGAATCTCGACATAATTTATTAACTATGAGTACTTTAAAATAAGAGAACAATTTAGAAACAAAAAATCAATATTAGAAAGATGGTGTAATTTAGAAGAGGAAAAGAAAAAATTCAAAATTCAAACACAATTTTATCAAACTTTTCATTAATCTAATATGGAACAATATTAAAAAATTCTTGAGGTTCCGCCTCAACTTAAACCTAAACCCTTGGTTATCAATATCCAAGAGCGAATAAAGCATGGGCTATATCCTTCTTCAACTTTATAAAATTTTATCATTTATTTTTAAAATAATTACTCAATTTTTATATAGTTTTAGGCTTATTGAATAGAGCTGAACAATCAATTAACTGTTTAAATTTGGTTTGAAAACTTTAATGAACTCCAAATGTGTTTAAGATTGATTTAGTTATTAACAAACTGAGTTCAAACAAGTTTTTAACGAGTCAATCACAAGTCGAGCTTGAACTTTTTAGTTCGTTTATCACCCCTAGTGAGAACATTAATAGTTTTTTCAAAAGGGCAAATTACACTAATAGTCTCTTCATTTTTTCTATTGTATCGTTTTGGTCTTTACACTTTCAATTAACTCAATTTTGACTCTTAATTTTAGATTTTGTGTCAATTTGGTTCAATTAATAATGATACTAGTTTTATATATATATATATATAAAATTATCACTGGATTGGTTTAAGTTAACTCACTGAGTTGATTAAGTTTGTGATTTTTTCCCTCAAGCATGACATATGTCATTTATGTACATATTTTTCATTACAAGAATATTAAGAGTTGTAATCAATTGGACCAAAATGAGACAAATTCATAAATTTATTATCAAAGTGGAGTCAATTGAAAATACAGAGACTACCGTCAAGTAGAGGTGAGTAGCGGATATACCGATCCGTTCAAACCAACCGAATCGAACCGATTCGCCGTAGGATTCGCCGTAGTTTGGACGGATGCGTAATGACGAGCGGACGGTTACGGATTGATTTTTTTTAATCCGCCTAGTTTTGGACAGATAACAGATTTGAGATTCCTTTGGCCGTAACTGAACCGCCAAACCGCGAGCACCCTTAATAAATTTTCAATTTATTTATATATTCAGTTTGTGTTTCAATTGAAAAAAAGTTTAAATATTCTGTTGAAAAAGAGTTTTCAACTTGAATATATTTTTTGAATTAAAAAAAAAATAAATGTATTATTTATCTATATTTTTTGATTTTTAAATCTAACTCCAAAAATAATAAATAAAAAAGATGATATATGCTGGTTGGTTTTTGTTTTCAAAAACAGATATAGATGTAACAATATAGAGGTATACAATCTTTACTACTGCTCGGTTCATGATTTTGGTGGTTTGAATTATTTTTATATTTTAAGAACCACAGATTGTAATACTTTATGTAGATGAGGCATGCTGTGATTGTAATATTCTAAAGTTTCAAACTTTCTTTCTTTGAATGAGACATGCAGTGATTCTAATACTTTTTTAAGTCATTAACTGTAATACTTACAATTTAAAAAATTTTAAACCGCCAAACCGATTCGCATCCATCCTCCAATCCGCTTAATCCACATCCGCCGGATTGACAGACGGATACGGGTTGATTTTCTCCAATCCACTAATCTGGTAGACAGATAGTGGATTGGAGGTTTCATGGTCACAACCGACCCGTGTCCACCCCTACCGTCAGTCAAATTTGTTTTTTTTGGGTTGTTTTGTAGTTTATAGTTTGTGTAGGGTTTCTTGTTTAACCCTTTAAGCTTTGTTGTATTTTATTTTATTTTGTATGATATTCATTTTTCTTTTGGAAAAAAAATAGTGAAACATCCTCTCCAACTTTGTATAGTAGGAGAGATTTAAGATATTTTTTTTATTAACTAAAATTCCTCGATGAAATTTCTCTGTGATTATACTAGAGAAATTTCGGAATTTGTTTGTGAAATCAGATAAATTTCTTTGTGAAAATTAAAATTTCTCCATATCGAGTCATGCTAAATTTCTCTGAGTCAAATTTTCTCTGTAAAAATGTTAAGTGACCTTAACTATTATGAAAATATTATATATCATTTATCTTATAAAATCTTAATATTAGAGATATTAAAAAAATTCCCTTTTCTTTTACGCTCCGTTTGTTTGAGCGGAAAATATATTTTTAAAAATGTATTATGTATTTTTTGGAGGTTGGTACAATGAAAAATAAAAGTTAACAGAAAATAATTTTTATGGTAAAGAAAAAGCTAGTCTATTTGAGCAAAAAATATTTTCCAAATTAAAATCTTAACAATGTCATCACACTACCATCGCAACTATCACCTCCACTACCAAACAATCACCACCACTGTCACAGCCACCATCACTATCACCATTACCACCACCATCTCCCGATCACCACTCCATCACCACCAAACATATAAATATGTTTCCTCTAAAAAAAAAAAAATTCATAAAAAACGTTTTTGTTACGCTGTGTTTGGTTGGGAGATTTGATGAGAGATTTGGAAAGGAAAAGGGAAAAGTTAGATGAAATATGAATAAAATGTATCTACATTTCACCTAATTTCACACACCTTTTTTCTTTTTCTATCTAAATCCCTCCCCAAATCTCTCAACCAAATACAACATTAGAAAACATTTTCCCGTCTAAGCAGAGCATTAATATAATTACATTTGAACTTTTCTTAAAAATATAGGAAAATTATTTATAAGTCCTATTAGGGAGACTTATACTACATATGGTCCTACTAAAAAACTTATGTTCCCATAAGTCCTGTGTGAAATTTGTTGACACATTTACCCTCAATATTAGTTGTTAATATCATAAATAATGGTAAAACCATATATAGGAAATTGAATGTTACCATAGATTAAGTTTGCGAAACGTAACGTGACACCTACATAAACGTAATATAACGTGACACTTACATAAACGTAACGTGACACCTACATAAATGTAACGTAACGTGTCATGTTACGTTTCGCAAACTTACTAGGTTTTTGATTTTTTAAATTGAATGTGAAAATGTTATTTGTTCGTGTATTTTGAAATTCACATTCATATAAATATGATCTATGGAAATTGAATGTTACCATAGATTAACTTTGCGAAACACCTACATAAACGTAACGTAACGTGACCATATCAGATGGAACATTACATAAATGTAACGTGACGTGACACTTACATAAACGTAACGTGACACACATATATATACGTAACGTAATGTGTCACGTTACGTTTCGCAAACTTACTAGATTTTTGATTTTTTAAATTCAATTTCCTATATGTAATTTTGCCATTATGATGTATAATAGTATATTAATATCATTTATTTACAATTCATAAGATCTTATGAAATATATTTCTATCTAAATAGAGCTTGAAACCCTATAAAAAATTACACAAAACTTAACCTACCATGAGTATCCGAAATAGTCCCTAAAAATATATATAATTAAAAACCCAAAACAACTGCCAGTATCAAAGTCACATTTTCAGTTGAACTGCTTCACAATGCACAGCGTCATTCTCGTAATTTTGCAGGAAGCCTCCAATTGAGAGAGAGGTGTAGTTGCGTTTGGTGTGAAATTATCAATTCTCTCTGTGTGTGTGTGTAGAGAGAGATTGTTCGCTTCTGAAAGATTTGTATATATATACCTAGTGTATATATGTCGATATTAGCTGTGTAGAATTTCCCATATATGTATATACCATACAATGAAAAACAACAACATATAACCCACTAATTTCTTGTTTCGCATTTCCAGAGTCGTTCAGGTACTTTTCTTTCTCTCTCTCTACCACTTTTTGGAATCCAATTCCAAAATTATTGTACCTGTCTTTGGTTATTATCTGATGTTATTGCTCGTATACGATTGGTAATGATGAACTTTCTCTATCTAGATTATCGAAATGGAATTTGAATCGAATTAATCTATATGCTTTTGGGTTGGTGTTATTCGGTGGCAAATTCAATTGGGTTTTTTTGTTTGATTCTGTATTGATGATTTCTTTATTACACCTTCAAAACTACGTGATTTAGGGTTTAGGGTTTGCTCTGTTTTTTTTCTGTTTGATGACATAGATTGATGATGAGGGGTGATTGGTTATTATTATTATTATTATCATTTTGAATAGAGCTTAAACAAGAAATGAACAAATTATGGAATGTTGAGATTTATGTGTTTTAATTTCATTAGATTTGATGAGTTAGAGGGACTCTTATATGGTTCAGTTTGATTGACTATTGGTTTTGTTCTTGTTTTGGGTGCAAGAGAAGATGGGGAGGGGAAGGAAGGTTGGGAACAAGCAACTTGGTAAGAGAAGAATTGGGTCTAAAGACAAGGGATCTGATAAATCGGGATCAGATGAGGATTACACAGTTGGAGCAGATGAAGAATTTGAAGATTCTGAGGAGTATTGCTCTTCTTTAGCTAGAGAGGAATCAGAAGAGAGTTTAGATGAATTTCAAGAAGAAGAAGAAAAAGAGGACGCGGAGGAGGAGGTGAGGGTGGTTGGTAGGTCAAGATGGAGAAAGAGTTTTCCAGGTGCGAAGAAAAATGTGGTTGGGAAGGAACGCAAGAAAAGAAGGGTGGTTTCATATAAAGAAGAAAATGATGAGGATTACGAAGTTGAGGATGATGATGATGATGAATTTATGCCTGATGAAATTGATTTAGATGAGGATGAGGATGAGTTGGCAGTCAAGAAGAATAATAAGAAAGTAGGGAGGCCCCCCTTTACAGGAAAAGGGTTTCGTCAAAGGGCGAAAGAGGAAGAGGAGTTCCAAGGTTATGAAAAAGCCTTTAAGAAAGAAACCTACCAAGAGCCGTGGGAAATTGGCTGCCAGTAATGATGGAGCATTCATAAAGAACCCAGTTGTGAACGAAAGGAACAAGAAAATTTCCGGTACAAGGAAGAGGAGATTCATGGAAGATTCTGATTCAGATTTCGTGAGTTCTGTATCGTCTGATTTTGGGTATACTATGTCAGAAGAAGAGAGAGAACATGTGAGAGAGGCCAGTCAATTTTGCTTAGATTTGACTACTAGTTTGAGGAACTCATCTTCGCAAAAAATATTACAAGAAGGAGGGGTTTTGTGTCGACAAAGAAAAAGTCTGGGTAGAAAGGGTAAGGATAAGGTAGAGGATATGAAAAATGAAGCAGGAAAGCAAGTATGTGGGATCTGTTTGTCAGAACAAGGAAAGAAGACTGTTCGAGGAACATTAAATTGTTGCAGTCATTATTTTTGTTTTGCTTGCATAATGGAGTGGTCAAACGTTGAGTCTCGTTGCCCTCTGTGCAAGCAAAGGTTCGTGACTGTTAGTAAGCGTGCAAACTCAAACATGGAGTTTGATTTGAGGACCATGGTAGTACAAGTCCCGGAACGTGATCAGGTATCTTTGTGTGACCATATTTTCAAGATTTTTGTATCAGAAAGAGGCCCGATTTTTTGTTTGATTCTCATTTAAGTATTTTATATCTACTTCATTTCCCTGATTGAAATGGTTTTTGCAGGTTTATCGACCATCTGAAGAAGAATTTAGGGGTTATCTTGACCCATATGAAAATGTGATTTGTATTGAATGCTGGGAAGGTGGTCATGATGCTCTTATGTTACTTTGTGATCTCTGTGATTCACCGGCACATACTTATTGTGTTGGTCTTGGATGCGAAGTCCCAGAAGGTAATTGGTATTGCGAAGGCTGTAGACCAACTGCTCTTGGTTCCGCAAATCCACAAGCTCCGAATCCTATGCCTGTCCAAAGAACAATCAACGACTTGTCTGGCCGATCATTTCCAAATGAGAATGTTAGGGAGGCTATAGACCTTAACACAATACCTGAAACAACATTGCCTCCGGTACTGCCTAGGGTTTTCTCATCTCCTAGACGTCCTGGTGGAGATTTTCAAGCTGCTTCTCCAGTATCAGGAGCAGGGGTAGGGGTATTAACGGTGTCAGAAAGACATAGAATACAGTATCAGATAAACCATCTACTTGGTAATAGAGTGAGCCAATTCGGTGGTAGAACTAATGGGATGTCAGCTACAACTTGGGGAAATAATATTTTGGAGTCTCAAATGGAGCGGGGTGGGGATGTATCATTTCAACCAGCAATAATGCAACAAATTTTAGCATCTCGTCAACATACCTTTTTCCAGGGAAGGTTACAGGACAATTTCACAACTTCATTCCAGAGTAGGGATATTTTTTCTGCAAGGTCGAGGCATTCAAGGGGTCAAGTAATTCAGGATCAAACTCCTACATCTGATGCCGGACCTGCTGGGATCGGTGTGGGTATCAATTCAAGATTGGGTTACGAGCAACTCCATCCATGTAGCAGCAGATCAAGCATCAGTGACACTAACATGCCCCCCGTATAGATATAGAGAGGTGAGTCACTTTTGATGAATAAAAAGGAACAAGTGCAATCAATGGTGAGAAGAAGCCATTTGAAAAGCATATACTCAGAAATGGATTTAGTTTTGTCATGTTAGCTGTTTTTGTTTTCAACTGCATTGATGTTTGGAATTTCAGAATAAATGATGTGGAATAAGGTGTAGTTACAAGTGTGACCACTAGTTGCATAGGTGAGGGATTGAGAGTGGTATTAGGTCGGCACGCAGTGCATGAAGCTTGCTTATACTCTTTCGTAGACATAAGCACATTAGTGAGAATTCAGTACCGCAATTAGGTAGACTTTTATTAGGCATGCTTTATCTTTTAGAAACTGAAAGATGTACTTTTTTTATGCATCTTGCATATAAATTTTGTCATGCGTGTGTGGAATAATATTAACATACACGAGCAGGTGTTTTTGATGCTAAAATTGCCCTAATTATTTTGTAGGGTACAATACCTTCAAGGACATTGCAAGGAACTCTACACACACCATTTTAGCTCTACATGGCCTTGAGCATACTGGGGAAGAGAAATATGAATCATGAGGAATGGCAGGTGGACAGATGAGCCTGATGATAAAGAGTTGCTGCTCATCTTGTTTCGATTTATTTGCAAGGCATGTGGTGAGGGATCATGGACACACAAGAGTGCCTTCATTGTTTAAGGGTTGGGATTGAGATGGCTCCTTATTCTTTATTGCATAGGCAATTTTACTTCTTTTTTTTTTTTTTTTTTGGCTAGGAATTAAGACAGAAGTTGTGGTTAAATTATTTATATGGATAAACAACTGGCACTGAAAATCAAACGCTCTTTGTTGTTTACTTGATCAGTTAAGACAGTCGATTTTTGGTTATAGACATAGAAGAAGAATTTTTCTTCCTGTTGATTCTCTCTTGACTTGTTAATGCAGTTAATTCACTGACGTTGAACATCAAAGTCTATTTATTTTTTTGATTAATGAAAAGTGTGTGTTGTTATCGGATCAGCTTTAAGAGTTGGTAGGTACAAGTTCAATGCGTATGTGATAAAATCTGTGACGTGTAAAATTAGAGATTTGTGATTTTCTCAATTTTTTTTTTTTTTAAATGAGAGAACATGGTAGTTGGAAACTGATACTGAAGTAGGAGGGGAGGATTCCTATTTTTTTTTGTTTTTAATGTTCTTTTGACCATAGGGCTCTGTTTGGTTTGGATCTTAGATTGTGAAGAAAAAAGATCTAAGGTCATGTTTGATTCACAAGACTAATAGTGAGATATTAATAATCCTATTAAATTAGTATGATATTCACTATCCAATTAAATTAATAAGATAAATTATCCATTGGATTAATAATCCCACCCCTACTCCATTACTAATAATCTTACAAATTTGTTGGATTAATTATCCATTGGATTAATAATCCTAAATCAAAATGTTAAAACAAAAATATGATAATTAGACCCACAAATTAATAATCACAATCTCATGTTCTAATCCATCCAATCAAACATGCCCTAAATGAATTGTTTAAGAATTTATTACTATTGTAATTCTCATTATTTAGTAGTATATATAATCTTCTTAGGTTTTTGCATTGTGATTTTATGATGGTAAGTTTCCAAAGAGGTATCAAACAAATTGTTTAGTTCAACCCGCGCAGCGGTTTTTCATTTACTGTACATAGGAACTTTACGTTCTATAGTTTTCCCTTTCGTTTTAACAATCAGTCAAAAGAGAATACTTAAACAGAGAGTCGCATCATGCATCAGGGATGAAACTCAAACTCGGGTATCCAATCCAGGAAGTCCAGCTTTAACAAACAAAATTCAATGCAGATTTAGGTTGGAAAGGAAGCAGAGCCATACGTAGGAATACGTTCCTAGTCTTTTTTTTTTTTCTTTTTTTTTCTTTTTTCTATCAATGAAATGAAGCATGAATTACAAAATAGAACAGAGTACAAGAGCCTGGTTTCCGCCTTAACTACATACTAAACTCCATATACGGAGGCAACATAAATTACATTTATTACTACATCTTATTTTCTCATCTCCCTTGTTTAATACATTTAACATATACTTCTACAAACAAGTAGTACAAGCTATCATGCAGCTCTCCTCTAGGCTGCACATATTTGGAGGTTGACAAACCACAGCAGTAGCCCACATACAGACCTTCTTCTTCATAAGTTGTCGTCAAGCATGGTGGACAGCAACAAACCTTGAACAAACTCGGATCTCCTTCCCTTCTCCTTCTGATCCTTGATAGATAATGGAGAAGATTGGACAACCCTGCAACCAAAATTCAATATTAGCTTCAGGAGAGAGAGAGAGAGAGAGAGAGAGAGAGATCTGACATGCAATCATAAGAAAAGGTATAATTTATTGATGCATAACATATAATACACTCACTCACTTTCCTGGAAAATAAAAATACTTTCTTTCTTGCTACATACTTCCTTTCTACTGTTATCCTTGAACAAATTGCTTTATTTTGGCAACACAACACAACTGCAACTGGAAGTCCTTGCATACCATCTATTACTTTACATCTTCCCTTACATTTAATTTCCATTACTTTAGAATAATTAATGTTATTATGTAGGTAATTTAAAAATAATTTATACTACTGTGGTAATATTCAAAATAATAAATGTAGACAATGACAAGCACCCGAACTGAATTCAAGTTATTCTTATTCCATTGCCATATGCATATGCCTACACATACACTCCTCTATGCAACTGTACCGGACTTGGGAGGAAAAAGACAAGCTGAGAGGAATAAAATACAGAACATGTCCTTTTCAGACTATATAGAGGAATAAAATACAGAACATGTCCTTTTTAGGCTATATAGCTCAATACTACTATACAGAGTCAAATGTCAGGACATTGTGAATTAACAGCTCCTTAAAATTCTTACAAGCCTATACATATACAATGCAATACCACCAATAACAATTCCAAAAGAACTGGAGCTCCCTTTACAAATACGGTGACATATAGACATCTTACGTTGATATGCCGGTCAACTCCAATCACCCCATGGAGCCAGACAGCACTATTATTGGTGTTAAAATGGTTCAATTGCCATACACCGACACAGAACCCTTTCTTATAAGTAGGTTGACGAAGCACAGCCGTCTTCCCTTTGAGCTCTCATGTTTTCCTAGGTGCACTATAACCAAACATCTCAATGTTGATAGATAATACTTTTAGAGGAATGACATTAGACAAGATGACGACTTTCTGATACGATCTTTCAAACAACTGTTTCACAATTTCATACAAATGAGCACTAATAGTTCAAACACCCAAAGACTTTAACCCTGAACTCATAAAGGTCAATTACCAGAACACCTGTTTGCCTGTTTCACTGTAGGAGGAAAAGTTTTTCCAGCTTGGTCATAGGCAACCATCTCATTTATTACCTCAATGCATAACCTTTTCTTAGGCCCCTTATCCGCTCAACCTCATCCTCGCAATACCTTCAACATGGAATATGTACGTCATCCTGAAAGTACACTCTTTATGGCATATCAAGCATCTTTCTCTTCAACTAGGACTGCAAATAAGCAATAACCTTCATGAACAGTTTGAACTCTGCCTGTTTAGGCTCCTAAATATTTTACAAGAACAAGCACTCATATTTGGCTTCAAAACTCGGTCATTGTAAGACTAACTAATGTTCCCAAGGTTGTGTAAGACTCTAGCTGATGTTCCAAAGCTTACGTGTGCTGGGTTTGACTGGTGATCAAATACAAAGAAGCCCATCTGCCCTATCACATGTCAATCTTTAACTAGGGGTATATCTTGACAAAGAAAATATAGAGAGGAACACTTTATCCCAAGCCAACTAGACCATGTATATTTTCAAGCTCACATGAACTTGAGAGCATCTATCACTTCTTGAACTTATTCAAGAATGTATCCAGGGTTTCAAATTCTTCTAAATCTTTCTGTACAGTTGATGAAAGATCTCTTATATTTAGTATTTTGGCTGGGAGTAATCATAATTCATAACTACAAGGTTTTGCTGGCACAGCTCTCCTCTCTGGCTTTGATACCCAAGAATGGCTTTACTGTAGAGAACCAAAATTTATTGAGAGAAAAGAAGAAATTCCACGAGGGGTCTCCAATATAACCCTACCTCTGTGATGTGATCTCGAGGACCAACACCCTCCCCATCGCAATTAATCAAGTATGACACAACTTAAAAGGTCAAAACTACAAACCAGCATGGATTTAAGCACTCAACTATCATGCTTCAACTTACGGTTCATGTCTTCCAAGGATTCCAAATTTAGTAGAAAATCATACTAAATCTGTTCAAAGCTAGCTCAGACACCACAAAGACTTGCTCAACCAGGCTAGTTCAGACTTAATATTACATAACTACATTACTTTCTTCTTTTCTTAATTGAACTTGAGAGCTTTCTTCTCTTAGCACATGTCCATCCCAATATCCAGCAAATATGTTCAGCTCAAGTTGCTGGCTACAGAACACTTCACAGCTTCACAATGGTGACACTTCACAGCTCAAGTATCCAACACTTCACAGCTCAAGTTGTTGGCCTTTTGTAAAATTTTCACTTTTTTTAGTGACTTCCTCTTCGAACCCCAAACCCCCAGCGCCGCTCCTCTCACCTCTTGGGAACCATTGATCAGCATAATATTTATATAAATTTTTACCAGTCTTGACCAGTTTATTTGGCAAGGGAGAAACAAGAGCAACAAAAAATGTCTAAGAATTGAGTCAAGGGGAGTAGAGAAGTATCAAGACAAAATTGAAGCAATTAGGAAAAATATAGAATGGGCTAAGATTCAAATAAACACAGAGACAAGTAGAATTCTCCTTTTAAACTATTTTCCACTTCTATGTATAGAAATATGGGGATAAATAAATTCGCTTTCCTCATATTGTTATCCTCTTCTTCTCTACCCTTTTAAGCAAAGAACAAAACAAGGCGTTACTCCAACAGTTTCTTTGCCTGACAAAATCTAAACTAAAAAGGTCTCATATCCACCTCAAAGGTTATCTTATAGCCTCATTTATAAATAATATTTTTATCTATTTAAGAAAATTTTGTCTTCTAGCCCCATTTATTTAAAGACATTCTAATTCCAGTATCTCTCCATAAACACAAAAATTGCATTGGCTCCTACTTTAGTCTTATCAATGCCATCAAAAGTGCCATCCTCTATTAGTCTAGTCATTTTATCATTTCTCTAGCAATTAATGCAGGAAGACAACAATATATGCCAATCCCTCTCACATCCAAAATTCTAAAAAAAAGTATGCCTGCTCACGGGTCGGGGAAGGGGTCGGGGAAGGGGTCAGGGTCAGGGTCAGGTGGATTGGTCTATTACCTGTCACCCGACCAAAAGTTGTTAGGTTGAGAAATGTCTAACCAAGGCCGAACAAACAATATTTTACTGTTTTGGGTCAATCTCCCCATATATATATATATTTAACAAAACGGGGCCTATTTCTACTAGACTATTTCTAATGCCAAATTCACATAATATAAACCTCACTTCCTTAATCTTATATCTACGCACAACCCAAATAATTACAAATTCCATAAACTCTAGCACAATTTACAATCAAACTTATAGAAAAACACAAGAGAATAAAATTTAAATCAGATACACAAGGAATGAGATTAATGTGAAAAATACATGGGATGTCAAAATAAATATGACTATGAAAAAGTAAATATGAAACGAGCCATGAATCATGCAATTCCTTCAAAGATGTACACCTGTACATCCAAAAAAATTCACCATAAATTTCAGCAAAATGACAATGCACTAGCAATTAAGTGCATGGCCACTGTGTGCTCCTTTTTTCAATTTTTGGATGAGTGTAGTCTTATTTATGTTGCCATCTCATGCACTTTTCACATTAGTATAATGCCTTGTGTATATGATTTGATGTTGGCGCTCTCACATTTTTCGAATAGTCTGATTGTAAATTATAGTTGAATTGAGTAATTATTTGTGTTGTGTGTAGGTTTAAGATTACAGAAGTCAGGTTTTACATATTGTGTTGGCATCAGATTTAGCCTGGCAAAAATAGGCCCTTTTTGTTTTTAGAACCCAAAAAAAATAAAAAATAAAAAGGAAGGGAAATTGGCCCAAAAAAGTCCCAATACCATAAAGCCCAACCCGCCAAAATGAATTACCCGCTTGGCCAAATTCATTTTCAAATAACATTCTCACGTCTTTGTTTGACCATTCCCATCCAATGGAACTTTCATTTAACATTGTCATGAGGACAAGAATTCTTTTTCTATTCATTTAATACATAATTATTCCTCAATCTTGTTGGACTTCAACCATAATAAGCAATTATCTCTGATAAACTTCCAAAAAAAAAAGATCCTCAATATCTACTTAACCGTTTATATACAAAAACACACTAATCCAAATCTTAGCAAGTCCTTCAAAACCTTAAACTCTTCCATTAAAAATGTACCAAAAGCAATACTTGATTTTCATTCTAAAGTTGTCATTCTTAAAAAAAATGTTGTCTTATAGCACGTCTCAAATCTTTAATTTCCTTCAAAAGCAAAAATTTCCATATTTGCTCCTAATTACCGTAAACTTGACGGAAAGGTAATCAAATCTCATAAATACATCACAAATTTCTATTTCACAAAAGCTTGCAATAGTTTCTTCCAACACGATTGTAATGAAACACAACCTGCAAGCATTTCTATGTAAGGTTCATACTTCAAACAATAAGATTATTGCGTAAGGTATATTACAATAATGTCTATTGACAAGCAAGAGTAATTACAATCTATATTAGCTCAACTCAACAAGTCATAATTCCAATTTCTTTGGATCAGCTACATGGATCTAATTCTTTCAAACGATGTTATTTGCAATCATATATATACTCGATTAAAAGTTAAATTTAACATATTCATATGTTTTCTTATCATCTCAACAAATGTTCTCTTGGGTTTTCCTCTGTTGCCTTTACTACCCTCCACGTGAATCAAATCACTCCTTATAGATGCATTAATTGGTCTACAATGCACATGACCATAACATCTCAAACAAGTTTCCTTTATCTTTAATTGGTGTCATTTCTAAATTTCCTCCTAATAGATTCATTTCTTTTCTTTTCTTATAACACAGTTCATCCATCTAGTGTGCGGCTGTGTGGTGGTAGCTGAAGTAGTGGCACCATGTATTGACGGGTAACTATAGCTAAAGTACAACTGGACCACCATTGCATCACCTTCCTCTACAATTGGACCTCCTCCACTACCAGACCACCACCATCTCTTTGATCTTACTTTCTCTTCTCCTCCCCCTTTGTTGAATCTTATTAAGGTTAGTGTTTGCAATTGTTTGGTGAGAGTGGTGGCGATGGAAAATGGAGCATTTTCGCATGTAACAAATTTGAATATTTAGGGTATTTTTGCGTTTTAAGTATAGATTTGAATGTCACTTATGTCAAGATATGTTTTAAAAGGGCAAAAGTGGCAAACTGAAAAAAAAAAATTTGAGCTTACGTCAACTATTACCGTCCATCTCAGTAACCACTATCTCCACAAAAACAAAAACAAAAACAAAAACCCACAACCAGGGCCACACTATTACCAAACACCCAGCAACCGACCCATCTATCCACAAGCCCAGTCCAAAAAATTACACAATTCAGCTCAATTGTCCAAGTCCCTTAACCACAAAGGGCCCACTTATTCTTATTTAAGCCCAGCCCACTTTACTCTAACCCAACTACATTATTTAAGCCCAATTATCCATAATCCAGTCTGGCTACCCATATGCCCCAGGTCCCTTTAGCCCTAATCTTAGCCCAGCCCACATCAGCCAATAAACATCCTTTATGCATCACACCATCCACTACCGTAATACCATCAAGGCCAAGTGAAATTAGCTAGCTTGGATTGTATTCTCATACCACATGAAATCTACATGCCATAATGTCAAAGCTTGCATCCTTACACCACATTAAATCGCCGCCGCTCCCTTCTCTCAACCCACAACGCTTGCCAATCACCCTTGTGCACAACTTTGAGTCATCTAGTGGTCCCTATTTGCTTCAAGAGGTACATATTTTCCTTTCAAAATTGCAGTTAATATTTTCTCTCATTGGGAACTATTAAAATTTGCAAGAGGTCCAATTTTGAATTTATTTTCCTCTTTTAAAACAATGGACCTTTTTTAATCAAAATATGGAAACTATTCAAGCCCTTATGAACAACATTAGAAACACCTTGAATGCCATTGATAACAAACATGGTCACCATTAGCTACAACTTAATGCCAGTAGAAAATTTAATGCTCAAGGCCTACAAACAAAAGTTGATTTTGTCTTTGACTCTACAATTACCCCTAACTTTTTACCTCATGTTGAGGATTCACTTGAGGGTGCCTAGGTGATCAATCTTCGACAACAAGATTCTAGTCTCTCTTATTACTTAGCTAAGTTTTTTTTCCCTTCAAATTGAAAAACACTAGTAATGACCCACATAATATTGTTGATCAACTTATTCTTGGGTTAAGACTAGAAATTAATAAGATGTTGACCTCATAAAGCACATTAGAAGGCGCCTATCAAGATGATTTGGAGAATGAAATTTATTTGGAAGAAGAATTCTACTATAACAATTATTCAGAAGTGACCAAAATGTAGAGCCCAAAATTGAATCACCACATATTGTGCCCACTTGAAGCGACACATGTTGACTCCAAAATCATGTAAGATGAGAATTTAATCATTGATTCTTCTATTAACAAGCCTACTTTTGCGCTTTGGTACTACTTGATAGAGGCACTTTGAAGCCCCTTACTTTGTTTCACGGTATTTCTTCAGGAGTTGCTACTTTTTCACTGCAAGCTTGCACACTTGCATCATATCAGTCATCTAGTAAATATCTTATTGTGGATGGCATTACGAGTCGAAGCATCGATCTCATACATGGATCCTTCTCACATCACCTTGTTGATAATGTATTCCGCTATTCACATGCTATCATACTTGAGGAAGTGCTTCATCAACATGATCTTGATTTCACTGAATAATATTTTGTGACTCTCCAGAGGAGAGTTTATGGAAACTACATTTCTAAGAAGAAAGCATTTAGAAGCCACTTAAAGAGCTCAACACCAGGAAAAATGGGCTTAGAAAGCCTACTATTAAATGTTTTCAACCATTTTTTGCAAATTGCAACCATCCAAGTAATTTTCTTTTCGTAAATTCCAGAATCCCTTCTTTTTATCACCAAGAACCTGCTCGGGGCAGGGCCTGTTGGACCCACCTAGCGAGGTAAGCTCGGTGTGAACAGCCAATGCCCCAGGTATTGCACCTGTTAAGTTGGGAGATTGCACAAAATTTGTGGAGCAAACCCACTTGCCAATGATAATGGCCCCCAGGGAAAATCATCTTTTCTATTGAGATAAGCTTGTAGGTTCCATAAACTTATTCAATCTGCAATGCAGCAAATCCAAGTATGCTCATTCCAAACAAGGGATTGGGACAATGCCTAATAAGGATCACATCATGGCCTTCAATAAGTTTGTGCAAAACCAGCAACTAAGGTACTCGAATATGAATTTTCAAAAAACAAAAATAATACATGGTAATGATTTCAGAAGCAGCCAAGCTTCTTCATAAAAATATCATTTTTGGGGTACCAGCAACTTGCTTTCTATGCTTTTTCTGAAGAAAAAAAAAATCATGAGAATCTGTTTTTGTTATTAACATAATTCATAAATTTTCACTTCTCAATCTCACACCTAAAACAGGGACGATGGCAACCAAGACAAACTTACCAAGTTTGAATGATGGTGCTAGGGTATAAGCTTGGACGGACCAACCAAATCACAAATGCCTCAGGTAGCAAGGCAGAGATGGCGGTATTCAAGTGTGAGGTAGTGGCAGCCACCAGCAAGGTCACAAGTACCCTACCACATAGTATTCAAGATGGGCTCAAAAAAGGACCTGTGAGAAACCTTTTGCACCAACCCAAGGATGTAAAACTCGACTTTGATCAAGGATGGATTCTTGGTCACAAAAGGGAATCTACTCTGTCTTCCAAACCCTTTCTTTTTTCAGTATGCCACTCCGCAAGGAAGAAGTTTTTAAAAGATTGAGAATTGAAAACAAAACCACCACCTGGACACCCAAGGAAGGACAATCCAACAGGCAAAGACAATGACTAAAGGGTACCATGAGGTGGCTTAAGTCCTTTTAAAACCAACTACCTTGGCAGTGTTACAATTATTAAAATGAACCAACTTAATAGAATAGAACAAAGAGGACACCCAGCAAGCAAGTGCAAGTCAATTAGGAATTTGCTATTGTCCAAAAATCAGGAACTAACTGACAAATATTACCCAGGTTTCTAGAAGACAAGCAACCAAAACCATAAAAGATTACATATTTGCCAAAAAAAGGAAAGAAGGTAAGAATGCCATTCCATACCTTTCCGAAACATTCTCATTTGTTCTTTTCTTGACAGAAATGGATTCAGCTGAAGAGTGCGACTGAACACTCCCAAAATCATCAACCATAGGCAATATAAACGATGACAACAACGGATCTGGAGCAGCATTGGTTGAAGAAACTATACAGGAAGACCCACCAAAAAGGGACTGCAGATTTCCTTCCCGCAATTCCCTTCTCAATAAAGAAAGTGTTGAATGGGATCCAACTTTACGAGATTTCCTCTTGCGTTGCATGTAACTTCTTGTCAAGGAATCCAGAGAATATAGTGATAGCCTCAATAAAGTTATGGTTTTAGTTAGTATTAAGAAATCACATAAATAATTAAATAATTAAAAAAGTAAAAGTTCAGAATTTTTTTTCTAAATGAGGACAGTCAACCAGACAAGTGTTTAGTTATTTAAAGTTATTTTCCGTGGACCTTAACTACAAAAACTCTTTAAATTGTAAAAAAAAAAAAATGCAAAATTCAGGTAGAAAACTGAATGCAATCTCACACTCAAGCACTTTGAAAGAGACTCAAATGTTTGCAAGTAAAAGTCTAACACAGAAGTTATTCAGTAAAGATTCACTTGTTCTGCCCACACGCATTAGATCTATAAATTTAGTTGCAAAATGAACTGATCCAAGAACAGTGAAAGGAAGGATTCCAAAGCCCAATAATAGCAAAAAACAACTAAAAGGATATCTTAAAAATATTTCCATGTTGCAAGGTTATATGTGCAACCATGTCAACCCCCACCCTCATTGCACAAACTGGACACACCTGCAAAGAAAGAACTTCTCTTATTATCTGTAAAAGAGCTTCAAAAAATCAAAAGAAGAAGAAAACAAAAGAAAATCACCTACAAATAAGCTAAAACTTTTCATAACTGTTTAGCTACAAAAATATTGTATTTGAGCTTTTAATAAAAAAAATCATAAGCCATCCATAATCCTGCCTTCTGCAAAGGGGTGATTTCAACTCAAATCAATTCAATTATTCTTCTAATTCCATAATAAACACCATAATTAAGCTTGAACTTCAAGAAGCCTACTTTTTTTTTTAGTTTTTTCCAAGGGAGTGTGTAATTGCAGCAATCCATATTATACAACAGCAAAAAGGAAGAAATTTTCATGCGAGTCCATCATCATCGATAAATCAAATAAGTTCTAGAAAGCCAGACTTAACACTAAAGAAATGCAAAGAAATTTTCAAAACTCATGCTTACCCATAAACTCCAAAAAGACACATGGGTCGTTTGGCAACTCAATATTTTAGTCGAAAAGCTAAAAAGTGACTAAAAAGGCTAAAAAAAAAAAAACAAATTTTCAATTCTTACAAAAAAAAAAAGTCAAAGAATTTTTCCATTAACTTTATTTTTCGCACCTTTTTTTCATAAAAAGTGGAAAAAAAAAAAAAAAATCCCAAAGATATTATTTTTTTCAACTCATATTTTAGCCAAAAAAAAAAACAAAAATCCACTGAAACAACCACTTCCCAAACGGGGCAGCACAAAGAGAACCAAAACTAACGAAATATAAAGAAAATGGAAACCCAAAAGGCAAGCAGTCCATACAAAATTAAAAATTAAAAATCTCAAACTTGCATATTTAACTAATGTAACATGTAAAGGCCGATCATCAGTATAAAGAAAAAGGAGAACAATACCCCATTCTTCGCCTCTACAGGATGCTCATCATCGATATGACAACACAATCCAACAATATCGAAATACTCTGAACAGAATGGGCATGGAAACTCCTCCCTTATATCATCATCTCCATCGATTTCTTCAAACCCCATGAACATATCTACACATACAACAATTCCCGTTAAAATAAGGTAAACAAACAAACCCAATCATGTATTATATCAAGGACCTTATGTAGATTGAATTGAGCATTTGGAGCTTACCAGATCGCGATTGAAGAGCAAGTTGATAACGCTTTGAGGCAGAAGAGAGACGAGCACTCCACGAATCAGCGTCCATGGCTTGTTTTACTTGGAAATTTGAGATTGGTTATGAAAATCGAAGTTGTTTTTGAGTGCCAATTGATTTTTTTAGGGTTTTCAGGAGATCAACTCGATCGTTGATTTCAGAAGCGAGAGACGAGCAACCCTAGAAATGGTTACGCGAATAGAGATGAGGGAGCGGTAGGTTTTGTTCCGGAGGAGAGAGATGAGATGCGACCGTGTGAGATGGGGAGCTACTGCGCGGGTGGAAGGAAAGAGGTGGTTGTCTTGCTAATCCGTTTTATATTTTTACTTTTTTCTTTTTTTGAAGATTTTCTTTTTAAATTTATGATATTAATGGGGTGTTTGGAAAGAAGGTTTTTTAATTTTTTTTTTTTTGGTTAAAATAGCATTAAAAGATCAAATAGATTAAAATAATCAATAAGACACAATAAGTTAAAATAGCTAATAAGATAAAATGTCACATCAAATTTATAATCATTTTACTTTTTCTCTCACAATCATTACTATCTAACCACAAAAAAATTCAATCATCTTCTCAAATACAAAAACTTTAGCCTACTAAAATAACCAAAAACTAAAATAGCCTATTAAAGTACCAACTTTCCAAACACCCACTAAAATTCTACAAAATAAAAGATATATAATATTTTCATAATAATTTATGTTCTTTAATATTTTTACGAAAAAATTCGATACAAAAAAATTTCGTCTTGATATATAAAATTTTAATTTTCATAAATTTTGAAATTTTTTATCAAAAGTACTTAATTATTAAAAAAAATATATATTAAACATTTGTTATTATTATCCAAAGTTGGAAATGATTGTTTTATAAATTTTACATTTTTTTTAGCAAAAATATTTAAATGTGTAACAATAATGTTATTTTTATTAGTTAAATTCCATCCATGAAATTTTTCATTGATTAGTTAACATCATTCAATTCATACAATAATTTAGTACTACAAAATCTTACTTTATAATGAAATAAGATTATTAATTACAAAAATAGTACAAAATTCGAATCTACCGACAACCTAAGAAGTCCTCCCCGGTCAACCCATACCCACAATTTTTTCCAAGTAGAGAGAAGAGAGAGCGAACAGAGAGAGAGAGAGATACCAGTGGCAGAGAGACGGAGGGTGTTGTATTTTGAGATAAATTTTTAAAAATAATTTGAGGAGAAAATTTAAAAGAAAAAAATTTGGATTGTTTGGTTGTATATTTTGAAAATAGTTTTAAAGTTTGGGAGTTTTAGATGATTTAATATTTTGTTGTAATTGAGTAGATGTGTGTGAGAGGAAAAATGATTAATTAATGTATAGAAGAGAGAAAGTGATTTTGAAAAAAAAAATTCAAAATTTTTTTAACCAAACAGAATTTTAGAATTTTTTTTCAAAAATTATATTTTGAGAGTTAAACCAAACCAGGCCGGAGTTCTTGTTGCTTTATTGCTGCTGGGAGTTCTTCGTTGCTGCTGAAAATTTTACGTAGTGTTTGATAAAAAAATTTAAATATGATTTGACAATAGAGTTGTATTTTGAGTTTGTGAGTTTTAAAATTATGATTTGAGTGTGAAAAATTTATTTTATTATGAGTTTTGAAAAGAGTTTTGAATTGAGTTTTGAAGAAAGTTTTGAGTTTTTGAAAGGGTCTTGGTAGATCCCCTAAAAAAAAACTCCCCTAATCCCCATAATTTCCATATCAAGTAAAAAAAAAAAAAAACAAGAAAACAGTTGCCTAAAATGGAAATTAGGGGGATTAGGAGGGACAGTTTTAGGGCTCCAAATCATTTTCCTTTTTGAAATTAGAAAAGTTATTTGATTCAAAAATTTGCAAGTCATAACTAAATACACAATTCAAAATTCTATTCAAAATTCATATAAAAATTTAAAAATATCTAAAAATATTCTTTATTTACAATATAAAAATAACATGTGCCCATGAAACAAAAAACCGAACATTATTCCGATCAATCCGTCGGACGTCTGTATTAGTCAAATTTTCCCGCTTGAGAAACCAAATCTCAAAAGTAAGTGTAAAATTATAATTTAAAAGTTCAAAACAAACACCACACTCAAATGAGTGGATGGAAACGTGTTTGAAAGACAATTAAATACAGCATTTTTTTATTTTTTTATTTTTACAGGAAAATCCTCTCTACCCACCCGCAGGTCCAAGGCAGCGCTCCTTGCAGAGATCACCAGGGTGTCCTGTTAGCTGTTCCGAGCGAGGAGACTATAACCTGGGAACTTGCCCCGACCTCCCAAGACAAGCTCCGCTTAAGTCATGACTTACACAGCGAGGAAGTATTGAACCCACACCAAGTGCTGATTAAGCTTTCTTTGTATACATAATGGTATACTTGTAAATATTTGAAAAATGTTGGAATATTTTAATAATTAGAAGACCCACTGCATAAGCGGTGGGAGCTTCTATTTACACATCTAACTTCCCCTCTTTGCACACACCTCATAAAAATTATTTTTATTATAAATTTTTTTTCAAGTGAAATTACTATTATAGACATCAAATAAACACATTCGGAAGTCTACTTCCGAACCAATTGCTTATTTTCGGAAGTCTACTTCCGAACGAATTGTTAATTTTCGGAAATCTACTTCCGAACCAATTGCTTATTTTCGGAAATCTACTTCCGAACCAATTATTTATTGAAAAAGATGTGTAAAGAGGGGAATGGGTGTGTGTAAATAGAAGCTCCCATAAGCGGTGAATCTGAGGCGGCTATTGGGCTGATTTTGTAATCAGATTTTTTTTTGCATACTTACCAATTAGTCCTATTCACTAGACTTATTTACTTACAGGTCCTAACTAATAAATTTAACACTATAAAAATAAGAGAGTGATAAATTTATCATTAAAAATTTATTCATAAAAATAAGAGACTGATAAATTTATCACTATAAATTTATTCATAAAAAAAAAACTGATAAATTTATCTTTATCACTTAATAAATTTATCAAATAGGACTTAATGGGTATTAAGTCTCCAAAGTAGGACCTATTAGGTAATAAATCTCCAAAATATGACCTATTGGTAGTTTACCCATTTTTTTTCCTACTAAAAAAGGCTGATATATAAGCTTAAGTTGTTTTTTAGAATATGTAACAAAAAGTCCAATTTAACGGAGCAAATAATTTTAGTAATTTTTTTTTTATCCTTTTATGAAAAGATATATAAAAATAAAAAATAAAAAAAATGATAGAATAAATTATATAATTTTTTTATTAAAATATGTAATTGCCAAACAAAACCTTATAAGTTGAGTGAAAAAATTCACACCAAACACTTCCTTCAACTTGTAACAAGGACATCCAATTATTTGTTTTAAAATATGCTTAAGTTGTTTTGCAGAATATATAACAAGTAGTCAAATTTAACTTTTTAGAAGCTAAAAAATCTATAAGTTGGGTGAAAAAATCCACACCAAACATTCCCTTTAACTTGTAACAAGGACATCCAATTATTTGTTTTTAATGTTTATTTTATATTTACAGTAATTAAATTATGTAGGAAGACTTTTATATTTTAAAATTTTCATATGATTTGATAATTGTGAATATTATAAAATAAAAAATTTAAAATAGTTGCGGTCATTGTATTATATTTAAGAATTTGATATGAATTTTTTTTTTAAAAATAGAAAAAATGTGGCTGAATCATGAATTTGAGTTGGAAAGGAAAAAAATATTTTCAATTTCTTAACAAAATTTAAAAATTTTCATATTTTTTTATAGATAAATTACACTTTTTCCTTTTATATTTGGTAATTTTTTGGCTTTGGCCCTTAATATTTTAAGTTTTTCCTAATTTGTTCTAAAAGTTAATTTATATATAAAATTAGACAGAAAATGACATTGAAAATCATTTGGTATAAAAATATTTTATTATATAACTCGGACCTTTAACACAAATACAAATTTAATATAATAATATATTTTATATTATGTGATAGTTAAAGTGATATTTTTTGTATAATTTTAAACAAAAAATAACTTTACGTATAAATTAAAAAAAAAAAAACTTGAAATATAAAATACTATAGTAGATAAAAGTAAATTTTAAAAAATGACCAAACATAAAAGAAGATAAAGGGGTTTTTTTTTTAAGCTCCCTAATAATAACAATTTTCTGCATAAAGGACATTAAAAAATGTAATACTGCCTCAGGTCCCTAACCAAAATACCCGCGCATTTTATCAATTTCTTGGACCAAAATACCCTACGTCTGTTCATCTTCAGATGAGTTGATTTTTTTGACCTGTCTACTGGATATTCTCCTTTGTGATGCTGGTACTGGTGTTGGGTATTTTCCGGCGAGTACGAAAACAAATTCAACAAAACAAAAGCACTAAGTTTGGCAAATTTGATTTTCTGGGTAAACAAACAGAGTGGAGTGGAGTTGATAGATATATATATATATGATACATACATATATATATACAATCTGTTGCTTACTGTCTTGACTAGTATATATATGATAATTAATCAATTAAGATCATTTGCAACCATAATCAAACAGTCACTCTTAGTTATTTTATCTATGGTTACAAACATATATATATATATATGATACATACATATATATATACAATGCCAGCACATATATATCCAGTGTTGAATGTAACATCTTCAGGTTCAAAATTTCTTTGAGTGTTGAATATAACATCTTCAGGTTCAAAATTTATTTGAGTGTTGAATATAACGTCTTTTGATTTTTTGCGTTTAGTAGAATTGGAGTTGTTTCTGGAAAAGCAATATTTGGACCCCTACTTGAAGAATATTGGAAAAAGAAGCTTGATGAAGAGGCAGCAGTAGAGGAAGGCTTAAAGTGATCCAGAGAAATTTGAATTTTCTCTGGATTCAACCCAGAGAAATTCATAGCATTAAGTTTAAAGAAAATCTATCACAAGCTCATAGAAGAACTATTAATTTGTTTGTGTAGAAAATTGTGATTGAATCAGCAGCAGCAAAACCAAAGACAAATTGATCAAATCAAAGTTTTATCGTTCCAGAGAAATTTGGGACCAGAGAAATTTGAATTTTCTTTGGGTTGAATCCAGAGAAATTCTTTGGAAGTCCAGAATTTCTTTGCTTCCAACTGATGATGGGTTGCTTTCCTTCCAACTGTCAAAATTGAACTGCTTTCTGTGCATTTGGAGCTTCTTATTAAAGCTTCTTGTGTTCTTGTTTTTATAAATTTCTCTGGCTTGCTACATTTGTGTTTCTCTATTGTGTAATTTTATCTGGCATGTTTATGTTTCTTCATTATTTTCTCAAGCAAATTATCTGTGGCTTACTACTTTATTGGTATGTCTAATTTTCTCTGGCATTTATAATTTTCTCTGGCCAAATTACTTTTCTTACTTGTGTGTCTAATTTTCTCTGGCAGCATTTATAATTTTCTCTGGCTACATTATGTTTATGTCTTGTATGTAATTTTCTCTGGCATGTTTATTTTGTTCAATGCTCCATTTCCTCAAAATTTCTCTGTTGTGTAATTTTCTCTGTCATGTTTATGTTGCTACCTTGTAATTTTCTCTGGGATTTAATGTTTATGTTTTCATTCTATAGAAATGGCAAAGCGCAGAAGCAGCACAACCCCACAAACCTCGAAAAAGAAACCAAAAGTCTCTGTGTCTGCGTCTTATGATCTTAGATCAAAACGCAGTAGCAGCACCAGAACACCACAAAAAAAACAAGTCCAAATTGAAGAAGCAATAAGCATCAAGATCAAGACACCAACTTCAAGGGTGATTTTCACTCAACTACAAGCTTAACATTTTCTCTGTCATTTTCATTGGATTATAATAACAAACCTACGATTTTCTCTATACTACAAAGAAAAGTCCAGAAACATGAAAAGTGCAAAAAAAAAAAAATTGAAAAGTGCAAAGAAAACATATCAGAAAACTTTGAAAAATGCAAACATATAAAAACACATAAAAACACATAAAAACACAACATATAAGTCCAGAGAAATTTGTAATACTTATCATTTGTAATACAATCATATGATTTTCTCTGGACTACAAAGAAAAGTCCAGAGAAATTTGTGAACTTATATTCACTTTCAATATAACAAAAACAAAAACACATTAACATCAAGAGACAAAAATATATTAAACACAAGCACATAAAAAAATCACAGAGAAGATCTGTTATGTTCACAAAACATTCAATTCAAAAAATTTAAAAAAAAAAACAAAACACTTACTACTCTATTGCTACGTCTGTAAATTTCTCTGCCTACTTACAATTTTCTCTGTGATTTTCACTGCACTACAAGCTTACAATTTTCTCTACACTACAAAAAAAATGCAAAGTGAACAAAAAACAGAGCACAAAAACACAGAAAAACAGAGCACCAAAAAGCAACTCATAAGCATGTTGACAGAGAATGAAAAAGCAACTCCAAAAATCAAAATCAACTCCATCGAAAATTCATCAATAACAGATAATGAAAAATTAACTTCAAAAATAAAAAACAACTACACTGAGTTCGTCTCTCTCACATTGATCAAAACAAAAAATAAAAACCTAATTCAACACCTACACGATCAAATCAAATCAAAAATTGAAAACTTATCTAATTCAACTCCACATGAAATCAAATCAAACACAATGAACCAGATTTCAACTCCTACACGATCGATCAACACCTACAAACAACGAACATGATTTCAACTCGTACAGGATTTCAACACCTACAAACAATGAACAGGATTTCAACACCTACAAAAACCCTAGAAAATCTCCACAAAAATCTGAATCGTCAAGTTCATCCTCACGTAATCTCCCACAAAATATCAATTTGATCTTTAGCTGCCAAATTCAAAACAACGTATATTATAAACAAGGGTAAGACAGGTATTTTACACTCTAAAATAACATTGAGGGACCTTAGGCTACAAAAGAACACATTGTGGACCTAATCCATTACTAAAAGTTGGATAGGGACCTTAAACCGATTTTCCCGAAGATAAAATATATTTTATTTTATTTTATTTTATTTTTTTATGTGACTAAACAATTATGAATGTTTCGAAAATAGAAAGGTTTTTTTTTTTTTTTTTACATGTAAAAACAGAACAACATTTTTGCAGAAAATTATAAAATAATTTCAAAATATCACGTGGTTATATTCTATCTCCAATAACTATTTATTATGTTTTTAAATTATTCAATACAAATAATTAATACTATATCTTGGGGGTGTTTGTTCCAGATTATTTAACCCAACTTATAGTTTTTAGCTTAAGAAAAGCAGAAGCAAATTGTTTGTTAGACTTTTATCAGCTTAAACTTAAACTTTTATCAGCTTTTTCCGCAGGGCAAATAAGTTGAATTTGAGAAACTGCTCCAAGGTGCTTCAAATTTTTAGCTTAAGTGGAAAAGGATCAAAATTACTTAAATGCCCTTCACTAATTTGAAGTATTACCAAATTACCATTGTACAAACCACAAAGATATCATTGTTCACTCTGAGAAAGAGAGAGATTGGCGATTTCTGGTGAAGCTCTCTCTCTCTGTTCGCCGTTGTGCCTTTCCTCTCTCTCTCTCTCTCTCTGATTTCCGGCGATTTTCAGTCGCATCGCCGCCATCGCACTCAACCACTACTGCGATATCTTTCTCTTTCTCTCATACTCTTTCTACAACCGTTGCACTCACCATGATCGTCATCGCAATCCGCCATCATTCCAACCCTCAAGACCAGATCGCGACAACAAGCTCCTCAGATCTAGGGTTTTTGGTGGTGGTGGAGGAGATGGATAAGTTGAGAGAGGGCTTCTTGCAGACCACCGACAGCGGCGACGACTCCTCAAATCTAGGGTTTTGCAAAATTGTAATGAAAAAAAAGAAAAAAAAAACAATTTATTAAAATTAACTTCCATTTAATTTTTTAAAAAATATTTCAATTAATATTGAAATAAAATTGTGCAATTTATATCCATTAAATAAATTACACAATTTATTTCACAATTATTGATATAAATTGCACAATTGCACAATTTAAATAAAGAAATAAATTGCACAATTTATTTCAATTAATATTGATATCAATTTATTTATTTTAAATAACTTCTATTAAAAGAATTTTATAAATAAATAAAAAAACAGTTGTTGCTAATTGATATTAATGAAAAAAAGAAAAGAAATAACTTCTATTAAATGAAAAAAAAATGAAATAACAATTATTGTAATGAAATGTATCAATTTTTATATTAATTGATACTAATTATATTAACTTCATTAATGAAATAATTTTTCTTTATAAATTAAAAACGAAGAAAATGAAAAAATAACAATTTTTATATGTTATAAAGGGTAAAAAAGATATTACACAGTAAAAAGTTATTTTACAACTTATTCAACAAAACATTACTTAACAGTCTCTGATTAAAGTCATAATCTATAATCTGTTAAGCTATAATCTATAATGTATTTTAAAAGCTACACCAAACAGCATTTTCTACCAATCATACTATCATAAAGTATTATATAAATGCATTCTCAAAGTACCGAATAATCACCTAATTTTAGCCCCATGAAGGACCCACAAATTGGGGGGGGGGTGTTTGGATTTTTTTTTTAAAATTTTTTTGGGCTAAAATGTACTAGAAATTTTTAAAAAAATTAATAAAATTAAATATCACATTAAATTCATAATTATTTTAATTTTTTTCCATAAATATTAGGGAAATTGACCAGTAAATCCCATTTTGTGGACTTGTAATCCATAAGGTCCTAAATGTTTTCTTGGTGACTGGATGGTCCTTTAATTTGTTTGTTGACTGTTTTGCCACTGCTAGTATTATTGGTTGATTGGTGTGGGTTTGTATGGGAAAGGTGAATGAGTGTTTGTGTGTCACGTTGATCGGAAAAGCACCCTAATACCTTTTTTTAATTTAATAGGTTTGTAACACTCACAGAAGTAGAACGTGATTTCGTACGTGACGTGAACACGCGAAATACACCCGCCCCATCAAAGGTTCCCCACATCCAAGGTGTGTGATCCCTCTGTTTTTCTTTTTGAGCACTGTTGGCATCAAACATAGGTATCAAACATAGGTACCAATGGAATACACTACACCCGGCCCTCCAAACGTGGGATTACTATCACACCTACACCCGCCCCATCAAAGGTTCCCCACATCCAAGGTGTGTGATCCCTCTATTTTTCTTTTTGAGCACTGTTGGCGTCAAACATAGGTAGGTACCAATGGAATACATTATCACACCTACACCCGCCCCACCAAATGTGGGATTACATATAAAAAAATGAAAACATAACAACCCATAATTGATCTAAGGGCATATTTGTCCCCCACATAACAATGTAATTCAAAAAATGAGTTATCAGTAAGATATCTCTACTATTATGGACTGCCCAATCAAACAAAATATTCGTGGGATCAAATGGAATACAATTTCGCCATATGGGACTTTCTGATAAATTCCCCTAAATTTATATCTAATTATAAAAAAATTTAACATTTTTTTTTTAAGCACAAGACAAACTAAAATCTAGTCAAATAACCAACTCCCCGAGACATTAAAGTGGACCCCACCTAACACCCAGAGCTAAAATAACCTCCGGAGTGGCCGCTCTCCAACTTCACCGGCACTGTCACCCTCCCCAGATCTCCGACCAATCACAATTCTTTTTTCTCAGTGCTCTTTCTTTTCTTCATCACCACCATTCGCTTCTCAATCAACAAACCCCAGCTTTTCTGAACATTTTTGGACCTAACTAACGATGACAATTCGATTTTTTACCAGATCGTTTTCAGATCTACACAGAATACTTGGTGTTGGTTTTTGAATTTTGGTGTTTTGGATCAAAAATGGCGTCGAGGAATCGGACAATCTTGTATAGGAAGTACAGAGATGCACTGAAGAGCGTTCGTGTTCCTTCCGGGTCTTCCACGTCCTTTTCATCTCCCTCCTCGAATTCTGGAGGCCCTGTGATCGAATTGTCGACCTCTTCGCTTCTTAATCCCAATCGCTCTTATGCTCCTCTCAGTACAGAGGATCCCGGAGCCTCCAGGTATATCTCTCTCTCTCTCTCTCTCTCTATGTAGATATGCACATATTTGTATGTACCTGTCGCATTCATGTATGCATACTAGACGGTGTGAACAATCGATGAGCGCGCTATCAAAATTAACCAATTGAATGTAGAAGAAAGAAAAGAAAATTTGTCGAAATTTGGAATTCAAAATCAAACTATGAGGTAGATGGTTGTACAGGGGCAATTTGGGGATGAAAAAAAGTGACAATTCACACCAAAATGAGTTGTGGGCTTTATATAATAGTATAGATTGTGCATTTGAGTTACCATCTTTTGCAAATGATATTGTTAGAGTGGATGAAACTAATGGATTAATCACCAGCAAATTAGAAATATTGGGAGAAGTACTTGTGTCAAAAGAGTTTAATATTTGTAAATTAAATTAAACACATGAAATGTAGTTTTAGTAGCAATAGAAGTATAAATAGTGACGAAGTAAAGATTGAAAATTAAACATTAAACAAAAAGTGAACATTTTCGTTACCTACGTTGATTATTAATAATGATCAAGATGTTAGAGGATTGGAACGGAAAGTTTATAAAACAGTTGTAAGACCAATGATGTTTTGCAAGACAAAATGTTAGGCAACGAAAACAACACGTTCATAAACAGAGTATGGCTGAGATGAGGGTAAGACTAGAAAAGAATTAATTAGAATTGGATTTATTCGTGAAATGTTAGGAGTAGTATCGATTGAAGATAAGTTGAGAGAGAATATGCTAAGATGAGTTGGTCATGTACAATGAAGATAGGTCAATTCAATTGTAGAGTGATATGATCATTGTAAATGGAAATGTTAAGGGAAGGGAAAGACATAAACTAACATGGGATGTGGTAGTGAAAAAAAGGATATTAATTTATTTAATATAACAGAGAATATAGTCATTCACAAAATGGAATGAAGAAAATGCTCCATGTAGCCGATCCCACCTGATTAGGACATAAGGTTTAACTTGGGCTTCTATCTTATTCACTGACAATGTTTCTTTATGGTTGTTCTTGTATCTTATTACATAATTACTTAGGTTTGGATGATTGATTGGGATTGGTTTGTCTATACTGAAAGGAGAGGATGCTAAGAGTACACCACATGATGCAAGGTGTGCCAACTTGGATGCATGGGTGGCATAAAGGAATGCAAGGTGTGGTAACTTGGATGTATGGGTCAATAAGGGAATGAGATGGTTAGTTTGAAGAGATGGTTTTGGTTGGTTGAAAGTATGGAGATGTTTGAAAAGTCGTGGAAGGTATGGCGATACTGATACAATATGGTGTATAAAGCATGATGATAGGTATCTTGGCATAAGAAGTTGATACATTTGGAGGTCGAAGAAGTAGACCAGGGGTAGTTGCAGATTTGCATAGAGCATGAAGGGGGTAGCTCCCCAAACCAAACCAAACTAAGCCTTGTGTCCCAATCAAGTGGGGTCGGCGTCATGAATCTTTTTTCTTTATTCAACTCTATCAAGGGCTATATGCTCTAGTAAAATAAAATAAATTTATATATTTCATCACTATTGCATCCCATGTCAACTTATTTCTTCCCCTACCCCGGTATTCATTGTACATAACCAAACCATCTTAACATGTTCTCTCTTAATTTATCTTCAGTAGGTACTACTCTTCCCATTTCATGAATATATTCATTTTTAATTCTATCTTTTTTGTGTTACCACACATCTATCCAAGCATTCTCATCTCAGCTAAACACATTTTATGCACATGTTATTTCTTAGTTGCCTAACACTCTAGGCCCCCTCTATTAAAAAATTGCACCTTTTCTTTTATTTATAGAAAATCTTTCTGATTTGCTCTCCTCAAAATTTCTATATTCTCACTCTAGATCATTTACAGGCCCTAATTTTTTCTCTCTTTTTTTTTTTTTCAAAAAAATTCTTGCAATTTGGTCCTTTGAAATGTTTATTTCATGTGAAGCCCCTTCTATTTTTAAAATATAGTATTTATATTTTATGTCTTGAAGTTTTGTGGAGTTAAATAATTTGTAGAACATTTCTTCTCTTACCAAAATGCTATTTCTCCGTATACTTATAGTCCTCCCTTGTTCTTCTCAAGCAGCAAGTACATTTTCCTTTTATCAATCCACCTCAATTCCTTCATTGGCGGTAATATGGTTTCTTCTTTGATTGGTTTATCAAGATTTGTAGATTGTTGTAATTCTGCAACGCAGCTTCCTAAACCAGATTTAATGCTTCATCAATTATCCTTGATAAGCATACATTGAATACCTCTGAAACAGCTCCCTAGTTGTATCTCTCTCTCTCTCTCTCTCTCTCTCTCTCTCTTGTAGATGAAGTTGTTTGCACTGTTGAACATATTTTTGTGTAAACTAAGATCACAAAAATCAAATAAAAAAGGACAACTCTAAACCTATACACACCTGAAACATCTAAACAATAACATACTGAAATCTCTAAACCAAATAAATGAAATAAGAGGAAGAAGTGGAAGAGAAAAAAACAATTCTTTGCATACTAAAGACTACAACTCATTGCAGCTGCAAGCCTGCAATTTTAGGAGTAAGTGTTATGACTGATTTAGGGCCCTAGGAGTCAATTAAGGTAAGCCAAGGACCTTAAACTATAGTTTCCCCTTTAGATAATTTCTTGGCTTTGTCACTGACCGGGGGTATGTTGTTGTAAGAGAGGTGTAGGAAAATACAATGATCAGGAATATAACTCTTTATTGTTGTCTCACATTTTAGATCACCATGCCTTTCATCACGATCCGGGCACAGTTATGCTTGCCAACCTCAACACACATTTCCATCAATGTGCATCATCCAACTATACTTATCTTGTTTTATCACCATACTGTCACCATCCAACCTAAGTCCACCATTGTTTCCATGCAAACTTCATTCATCCCACTCTTTCACCCCCATCATGTCTTTCATCATGCTATTATCTTCAGTACTACGTTTATAATACTGCAATCACCTCAAGTACCCAATTATTTAACATTCCTTCTCTCAGATGAATGTTTGAAGCTTTAGAGCCTCTTGCTTCAATTCTCTCTCTCTCTCTCTCTCTGAGTTTTTGGGGAATTGTAAATTCCTGTGGAGATATAGTGATATAGCTGTTGATCTATTATTGGTGTACTGGATCATCTCATCTGGTTTTGGTGTTTTTTCTAAGGCAAATTACACTAATAGTCTCTATAGTTTGGGGCTTGTGTCACTTTGATTCCTGACTTTTCAATTGTGACACATTTGACTCTGAATTTTGAATTTTGTTTCAAATAAGGACAATTGAAGATACCATTACTTAATTTCAAGGGTAAAATCGTCAATTTGATAAAATATAAACTAATTTGACAAAAATAAATTTCAAAAAAATATTTTTTAAAATTTTAAAATTATTTCTACACTCCAAAGATAAAATTATGTAAAATTGATAAATCTTTTAGACATTTATTTATTTTACCAAATTAATTTTTATTATATGTTTAGATGATGGGTAGTTGTTAAACTTTTAATGTGTAATCGATACATAATATATGAAATATTTTTAGTTTTGGATTTTTTTTTGATTTAATGGATTGGTATAATAATGATATCAAAGTTGTCGCCATATTTGACTTTTGCAAAAATAGAAACTAGTTTAATGAAAACAAAAAAACCACCCATTACATGATTATCATCCAAACACATAATAAAAGTTAATTTGGTAAGATAAATAAATAAATAAATGTCTAAAAGATTTATCAATTTTATATAATTTTATCTTTAGTGGGTAGAAATAATTTTTAAAAATTTCAAAATATTTTTTTGACATTTATTTTTGTCAAATTAGTTATATTTTATCAAATTGACGGTTTTGCCCTTGAAAAATCAAATGATATCTTCAATTGTCCATATTTGAAACAAGATTCAAATTTCAAAGCCAAATGTGTCACAATTGAAAAGTCAGGGACTAAAATGACATAAACCCCAAACTATAGGGACCATTAGCGTAAATCACCATTTTTCTAATACAATTTACTTTTTTGAATACAAAAAGTTGTTGTTTTAACACTATATAAATTAAAGCAGTAGAACAGAATGTTGTGGTCCAAAAGTGGCTCATCAATACCCTAATTACAGTGTTAGATCTCAATAAATGAAAACAGGTTTTGTTTAGTGGGTTTTCTGATTATGTGGAACCGTCTCCTTTTATTTTTACTGTGTGCACACTCTTTTTGTAATAAGGAAGTATATGGATTTCTCCCTGGTTAGAGTCAAATATTTGGTTGTTTGCTGCAGTAGAGGTGCACTGACAGTGGGTCTACCTCCAGCTTGGGTGGATGTGTCTGAAGAAATAGCAGCAAATGTGCAACGTGTGCGGGTGAAAATAGGTGAGCTATCCAAGGCTCATGCCAAGGCTTTAATGCCCTCGTTTGGAGATGGTAAAGAAGATCAATGCAGAATTGAGGCTCTTACTCAGGAGATAACTGGTCTTTTAAAAAAATCAGAGAAGAGATTACAGAGACTCTCTGCTGGCGGGCCTTCTGAGGATTCAAATATTAGGAAAAATGTGCAGGTATGACTCGGTAGCTGCTGGTCATAATGTTGCCTTTGGTACAACTTGTTACTTGTTACAGTATGATAAACTTTGACTTTCTTTGAGAATTTATTTTTGTGCTGAAGGTTTGTCACTTTTTTCTAATAAATGCTTCAATGGTTCATTAAGATCCCCCCTCTCCTGCCACTAAAAATCACTACACCTGCAGGCTTAATTTTTTTCCTTGCAGTAAGGAATTTTCATACTTAATAAAGATATTTACTCTGATTTTTTTGCTCAACTTGAATGGTTGAATGGTTGCCTTTCACTGATTGCTCCCGCTTTAATGCAGTTTGGCATATATACTATATAAAGGTTTATAGGCATCTGGTTGTTCATTTTTCTTTTCACCTTTTCAGTGATAATGGGAAATCAGGCGAAAGGTCATCTTTTCTCTTTTGTTGGACTGTTGCTCTCATGCTGGGAAATTTCCATTTAACTTTATCAAAGTTAATGATTGCAGAAAGTTTTATCATTTGTTGTCCTAAGCTGGGGTGATTTCTAGAGTTGTGCATGATGACATTTATTATGAGGTTCTGTCAGCTTGTATCTTCTCAAAAGATGGCTGATTCTGATAAGCTGTTTCAATGTTTCCTTTCCAGCGCTCTCTCGCCACCGACCTGCAGAGCCTTTCAATGGAACTTCGCAAGAAACAGTCAACTTATTTGAAACGCCTGCGGCAACAGAAAGAGGTCTGCACATAATTTTTCTATTCCATTTTTCTGATGACAGAGTTTATTAGGACCATGTTTTGGCTTTCTACTTTACAGCTTAATGTGACTCATTTCTCTTCTTTCTGGCATTTGGAATTGCTTTGCCTTGCATGATTTACCTCAGTGGTTTACAATGCTCTGCTTTTTTTAATTTATCAGGAAGTGGATGCCTGCAAACTTTTTCTAATATTGCTTTGTGATGTAGGGTCCCGAACCAGATGGGGTAGACATAGAAATGAACTTAAATGGAAATAATTCCCGAAGAGAAGATGACGAATTTGATGACATAGTAAGCTGATTTTCTACTTCCCATGTGTAATACTTTATCTCTTTCTTCATATGTACGTACATATAAAATTATGAATACATGCTCGATATGGAGAATTTACTGAAATTACTACTTGATCAGCAAGATGAATCAAATTGTTAATGTAAACTGCATGGGTCAGAAATCCATGATATGAAGATTTTTGTAATAATTTTTTTGGGGTTTTATTAGAATTTAAGCATTATATAGTTATGTAGCAAGCTACGTTTTTTTTTTAACAACAAACTATGTTTAATGGGTACTTTTTTGTTCCTTGGTCAGTATTGTTGGGTAATTGAACTGTCCATCTTTAAATAGGCTTGCAACTTGGGTGGGTTTGATTGATCTGGGGTTCTAATCTGATTAGACCCAACCTGATGGGCTTGCCCATTATCGACCATGCAGAGACTCAAGCATGAAGTACACCAAATCAAGTCCAGCCTGAGCCCAACTTATGAACTCTAGTTGCCTGAATATGTCACAATCTTCAATAGAAGATCCAAATCAGGAAAAAAGAAAAACCATGGACTAATGGATTGATTAAAAAACTTCAAGAAATTAGTTAATGCTCGTAACATGCCCTATATATGCACATATTGCTAACTCATACATGAATGCGCATACACGCGCATGCACACACACACATACAGAGTGGACTTGAAAAGAAGTTGGATAAAGTTTGAAGTTCTTTGCTACCGTTGGAAGACTTGCGGTGGTTGCCAGTAGTAGGAGGAACACTTGATGCAACACAATGTAGCTTTTTAAATTAGAATTTAAATTTCTGAATAAATCGTATGTATCAGAAGAAAACAAAGGAAATTATATTTTTATAGGATATGCTTAAACACAAATAAACATATAGACCAGGCTTCGGTTAGCCACTATCTCTGCCAGGCTTGCCCAAATTCAATTCGGGATGAGGTCACACACACACACACACACACACACAGATCCTGAGCCCTAGCCTGGTCTGATTTTTGAAAGAACATGTCGAATCCTGGAAAAAGGTCTGTCTGGGTTCAGGCTGTTCGGGTTCAATCAGCGTAACGTGCAGCCCTACTCATACATAGAAGGGATTCTAGAGACCACTTGGGTTGTGCTCTACTTGTGAACAAATACTTGGATTTCACATTTTTTATTTTTTTGTTATTTTGGTGTTTGAGGAAAGAATATCTTCCCAACTGGGTTGTGATTGCTGATTGAATTCTTGAAATCGAAGTGACTCTGGAAACTGCGTTTTGTGTGGCTTGCGTGTACAATTTGTTCCTTTTTTCTTCTTTAGGTCTTGGGGTTGGCTGGAATGGGGTGACTTATTGTGACAAACTTTTGGGAGGTTTCTCCTTCCTTCATCAATATTAAACTTTGACATACACAAAATTTTTAAAAAAAATATTCCCAGCAAAGCTTTAACATTATTCTTGCAAATTATTTATTAGGGGTTTAATGAGCATCAAATGGCTAAACTAAGGAAAAGTGAGGCATTCACTGCAGAAAGGGAGAGAGAGATCCAGCAGGTAAGTGAAAGCTCTTGCATCACTGTAATGCTTTCATTTTCAGTTGGCCAAATGAATTTTTAATTTCTTTTCTTTGTTGTTTTGGTTTCGGTATTGGTAGGTTGTGGAATCAGTAAATGACCTTGCTCAGATTATGAAGGATCTATCAGTGCTCGTCATTGACCAGGTTAGAAATTATGCATCCTTTCTATTGGATCAGGAATTCCTCAAAGATTTTAAGGTCACAAACTGAATTTATGCTTCCAAACAGGGCACTATTGTTGATAGGATAGATTACAACATTCAGAATGTTGCAGCATCAGTCGAGGAGGGCTTTAAACAGCTGCAGAAGGTTCTCTTCTTCTCATCTTTTCACCATTGTGTATAATTGTATGTTAAAATTTCTGCTAAGTTCTCGTTCCCCTCAGTCTCTCATATCATATCCCGTGGCAATGTTGTGTCGGGCGTCATTGGTATTTACAGGCAGAGAGAACACAGAAACAAGGGGGGATGGTGAAGTGTGCTACAATTCTCATTATCATGTGCTTTGTTATGTTGGTCCTCTTAATTCTCAAGGAAATATTTTTGTGATTGGGAAACACACTTCTGTATAAATCTTGCTTCAAGTGTTTGTTTGTGAGATTCTTCTCTTCAAATTTTACATGCCGAGACAGGCTGGCACACGTCCTTCATTTTGGAAGAACGGGGGATTTTGAATTGCCCAAGGTAGATACACTAGATTAATTCTCTTCTTCTTCTTCAAATTTTTTATTACATTCAAAATTTACATGCCGGTGTATTACTTGTGACTACTATGGGTCCATGTATAGAGCATTTATTGTAATTTGGGTAAGTGAGGAGGGTCTTTTGCCGATAGACCGGGTGTGAATTCATTAGAATTACCCCAACCCCAGGTGATTTTGTAATTTTGTCACAAATGCTCATTTTTCTGAGGCGATAAACTTAAATATTTTGTACCGATTCTTTCTTGAAATAAAATGGAATGTTATCCCATTTTAGGAGCTCAAATTCACTGGCACATTGTATGCATGGAAATTTCTGTCATTTCAGATTGTTTGATGCTTTTAAATGCTTAGTTTGACTTCAAATTATCAGTGACTGCTATTTCTGGTAAACGTTGAGTTGATTTGATTATTTCAATTTTTGTCACAATCAGATCCTGCATATGACTTCAATTCTGTTATTAGATCTGTTTCGTAATGAGATAGAATTGGGTTGCACAGGTTTGTAGGTAGGTATGAACTACGGGTGCACAAAATAGTCAAAGTAAACCGAAGAACCAAACCAATTTGACCTCTGGGCTGGGTTGGTTCGGTTTCTGAGCGCTGGTTCAGTTCTGGGACTTCAAACTTACCAACTCGGATTGGGTTTGTTCTTTGTTTAGGCTTCGTCTAAACTGAATCAACTTAAAAACTGGACCTATATATATTAGGAAAATTTAGCCAAAATACTCCATTGGACCTTGTTTGATGAAAATGACAGTTTAATTTGTTTTGCTTCATAAACCTCTTAAAGAAAAGGTGCATAATTGAGCAAGCATAATATTGTCAGAGTAACATGTTACTGTCAAATAGAATAACATGTTACCGTTTACATTAATTTTGACGGTAATATTTTTTTTGCTTTTAAGAATTTCATAGTCAACATGGATCTTATTTGATATATCTTTTTTTTTTTTTGATCGGCAAATGTTAGTTGTTAGTTGTTAGATTAGCACCTATGGGAGCAAAGCTCCCCACCCTTGGCAAAGCACATAAGTGCTTGCCCACCCTTAATTCAACCCCCCTAAGGGGAGTTGAACCCATGACCTCCTTGGGACTAAGCCCTAAGGAAGGCATGGTGGCCAACTAGGCTAAGCCTAGTTGGTTCTTATTTGATATATCTTAATGAGAGGATTTTAAAAATATTAATTTTATTAAAAATTGACATTTAGATCAAAAGTTATATTATTTTAAAATTTAATATTTTGATAATAATGATATGTGTCAGACTTTTTAATAATTTTTTTTACATTTACATTAAAATTTTATTATGAGGGGAGTTTGACCGAATCTCCCTATATATATATTATATAAAATTTTATTTATATTGACATATTTTCACCTAGTTAGTCTATTACAGTAGGCTTTATTTCATTTGGTCAAGGTAAAGTAATCAAACAAAATATTAGAAACTTGAGTTGGATTTCACATGAGTTGATGTTATTTTACTGGTTAGGTTACTGGATTTAATTTGTATCGATTGTCTTTACTACAACATTCATAATTGTTGGCATATATTAAATATTATTATTATTTATTTGTGTTATATTTAAATGTTAAAAATTTATTTATTTTAATTATATATTATTGATTTTTTGTAAGGAATTATATATTTTTGATTGATTTACTTATTCTTAATATAGTGGCATAAAATTCAATTTATTGACTAAAAAAACTTTAGCTCATTTAATAAATATATTTCTCAATAAAAAGCCTATTTTAGCCACTTTAAAAAATCATTAGAAAAAAAAATTAAGAATATATGATATAAACATTTTTTAACATTAATTTTTTTTGTATGTATATTTTTAGCCAATAAACCTAATTTTTAACTAATTTCCAAAAGAAGCCCTTAAGATTGTATTACTTGCTAAAAGATACATCAGGTAAATTTGAAAAACAATTCAATATTCTTAGAACACCATGTGTTTATACTTATTCACTAATTATTATACACTATATCTCCTCATGTTATTTAATTACTCGACACAGAATCATGAATCCTATCTTTTTCACTAATCACGACACCTTAAAACACACGTGACCATATTCTAAGAATACTCAATAATCACTTGATAAATTCACGATCACATCACATGTGACATAGCAATATGTTAACAAAATTTACGATCACATCACGTGTGACATAGGGATATGTTTATTTTGTTAACATCACGTATTTTTGCACACGTACGGAGTCTACGCATGTGAAATGAGAATTTTTTTTTTTTTGATTTTTGAACTAATGTGAAATGAGATATAAAACACAAACAATTTCTACGCAGCGGGTGGATGGGTCTGCAAATTATTTTAATATATATTATTTAATGAATAAATTTATGTCCAGCAAGCTCTCGTAGCTCAGTTGGTTAGAGCACCCGTTTAGTAAGCGGGAGGTCTTGAGTTCGACTCTCAACGAGAGCAGCTTTCATCTTTCTTTTATTTTTTTCATAAAAAAAAAAAAAATTATTTACTGAAAAATTAATTATTTATAAAAAAATTTAATTTAATTTAATAATCACAACTATATTATTTTCAAATAAAATATTTTTTTCATAAAAATAAAAAAGAATTATTTACTGAAAAATTAATTATTTATAAAAAATTATTTAATTTAATAATCGTAACTATATTATTTTATTATATTTATTTTCAAATAAAAGAATGGCATGTTCTCAAATTCAAACTTGTTTTCTACCTTTTCAAAATAGATATATAATAAAATTATGTGGTGCGTTAGTGCAATACAGTTCCTAGAATTTGACACATTGAAATTCTTAAACAATTTTTATTTTTCTGATTTTATGTTTTGAATTTTTTTGTTTTTTTCTTCTTTTACAAATACAATATATAGCTCACATATTAATATTGGTTTTTCAATGCTAATAATTTAAACTTTAAGCTAATATGTAGCTCACATATTAATATTGCAATACAGTTCTCTTGAACAATTTTTATTTTTCTGATTTTCTGTTTTGAATTTTTTTTTTTTGTTTCTTCTTTTACAAATACAATATAGCTCACATATTAATATTGGCTGTTCAATGCTAATAATTTAAACTTTTGGAACCGAGTAACCACTTCCAAATGAAATAGTTATGCTTAGCACTTTGTTGATCATGAAATTAATGGTATGAACTGTCTAGCAAACTTAAATTTCTTCCATTGCATGCACACTGCATACTTAGGCCTCGTTTGGGAACAGACTTTTTTAGTAACTTTTTGACTTTTTGGCTAAAATATGATGTAAAAAAAATTAGTATGTTTTGGATGACTTTTTGACTTTTTACGAAAATATATGCAAAAAGTAGAGAGAAAAAGGAATTTTTGACTTTTTGGTATGGGTTGTTGACTTTTTGATTTTTTTAGTAATTTTTTGACTTTTTAAGTAAAAGGGGCACTTGCCAAACGAGTCCTTAACTTACTAATCTCTGTCACTCGTGTCTAAATGAGTTAATAAAATATAGAGTTTAAATTCATATGAAATGTAAAAATACTAAATTTATGATGACAGATGTGTACTAGCAATCGCGCAACATTGAAGATAAGAAAGCTTATCAATTCATGGCTTTCAAACCACCCCGTGATATGTGTCGAATTATAATACTTTATTATATATACATTCTAAATCACATAATATATTAAAAATCTCAAAATATATAAAATTTTAACACACGATTGTGTGATTGAAAGTGCATTAGAGATATTTGACAAGAATTTTAAGAACAGATAATCATGTATAATTGCACTAATAGCAAAACTGAATCAACAACAACACTCACTAAGCTTGGTTTTGAGTTTTCAAATACAGATTTTGAGTTTTTTTATTTATTTTTTGTGCTTTGTTATCTTTAATGAACTTTTTTTTATATTATATTTTAGTTGAATTCTTTTTTTTTTTTAACCTAAATACATCTAAAAAGTAAAATATTTTCTTTAAAAAATTTAATAAATACAAAAAATATGAAAATGTATTGAATTCTATTTTTTGTATTTAGTAACTTTTTAAAACATTCTTTTACAAATATTTTATTTTTTAAATATATTTAAATTAGGCACATCTAAAAAGTAAATAAATTTAATTAAAAATTAAAAAGTTCATTAAGAACACAAATATACGGAAAATTTAAAAATTATATTTGAAAAGTCAAAACCAAAGTGACTGTCTTCAACCCTAACACTATCTTCCTTTTCCATATATATATATATATTTTTATTTCTTCTTGATTGCAACTTATTCAATGGGAGTTGGTTTCCTTTTATTCTACTTTCCAATTTTTTTTTGCTTTTTTGTGAAATTATTTTTCCTTTCCAGAGGGACTAGGAGATTGGATCTGGCCCTAACAAAAATGCTCGGCCCTATAAAATGAAAATTTTCTTCGTCTGAAATGCTTTGAGGAAATTGCTTGAGAACACCATGTGCTTCAACTTTGAACCTATACAAAAAGAGAATGTTGCATTTGAATAAATTTTCCAATACTTTGAATCATATAAAATCGAATCAGGAAGAATCAGTATTTTCACATAGTAGTGAAAGTAAAGTTGTCTATTTACGACCTCTCATAAACTTTACTATAAGCACGAGCATTATATGTTTCAGATATGACATTTTATTTAAATTATAAATATACAAGTAGACAAAACAAAATTATATCTTTAAAAATCAATTAATTGCCATATTGAAAGCTCGACATGTGGAAGAACCAAATTAAATTTTTAATTGCTGAACTTCGAATTTCAATTTTCTAATTAATTTACCAGTATTATGTTTCAAACTCTAAAATATAAAGACATCAAATTTCTCACAAGTTTAGTGATTTCATGGTGCATTATAAACACAGATTTTAATCAAATTTATAACACCTCAAAGTAAAGTTTGCTAATGGACACTATGAAATTTGACATGCTTTTAACAATTTAAATTTGTATAATGAGTACTTAATTCATATACATGTACTTCCAGAAAATAAAATATATTTTACTGCATAAATAATATATAGCCTAGATGCCTCACTATAATAAATACAAAGAGAATAGTCTGAAATGTGATACAAAAGGTACTTCACAAATAGGTAAATAAAAAAGAAAAGAAAAAGACTCCTAGACCCAAAGGCAGAACAAAATGAATTCATTTTAACTAAAATTTTTAATCAAATAAAAAAAACTATTTGTTTATATCATATATTAATTTAGGCAATTTTCACCCATATTTCCAATTTTTATAAACTCGCCCAAATTTAGAATTTCTAAATTACCCGGATTCAAACTCTATCAAATGTGATTTTATTCTTTGAATTTGGTAAAATCTTTTTTGTTTGTTTGTTTGTTTTTTCAAACATTCTGCCAAATCAATCAAAATATACAAACAATAAATTTTTCAGGAAAATATTCTAACCTGCTTCATGATTTCAATCCAAGTGTCCCTCTTGACTTTCTTTTATTATTATTATTTAAAATATGCAACGTGCCATTGTCTTAAACTCAAAGTAGACTTGTAATAATTTAGTTGATGATCAAGAACTTTCACTAGATAGTGCTTGAACATAGTAATAAAATACAGACCAGCTCACTAAAATGACACCAAATAAATAAATAAACAAAACAAGACATGTTAGATAGGTGGAAGAAGAAACAATGCTGCTACAAATACATCTTCTTCTTCTTCTTCTTCTTTTTTTACCGCATTTTCTATCTTTTATTTACAATAGAAGTAAAATTTACACATTTGAGAGAAATCGTTGTACTACGGATACACTATTTTCTATAATTGTATACAATTTTCTACTATACTGAATATATACCCAGGGAAAAAAAATTCAAAATTTGAAATTAATAGCCAAAATTTACTCAAGATTTGGCCCCACAACAAAAAGTTTTAATGCATATCATAAATCTAAATTCATGGTTAGTTTTTTTTTTAAACATATTTTTGATTCTTTAGACTTTTTCAGTTTTTACTTCTACTCACAACAGAAGTGGAAACTCATGAATTTTTACAAATTTTAGATTTTAGATAGTGTAAACTCATATGTGGTCCTACTCTCATGGTACAAAATGATGTGTCTCTAATATTAGATAATGGAAAACTCATATTCGAGTTCTCAATCCCATTGTGAATAGATGGTACAAGTAATGCCTCTCTAATCTCATTCGGGAAGAAATCCAAAACAAATGCATTAATGAACAATAAATTTGAATTTAAAAGAGAAGCAAAACTAACCGTTAAGAAACACACCGCCGACAACCACCTCCGATCACAATGAATGTTTGTACAAGTCATACTGAGCCCAAACCCAGTCGAGGGGGCACCGTCGGTTCGAGTCTAGCCGAAGCCAAGGCTTGCCACCGCCACTCCAGTGAAGTAGGCTAGTTGGACCAGGGTGCATATCTCTGCAACTACCATTCACATTGTCTCCTCCAAGCCCATGTTGATTCCACCTGTGCTCCACTGGTGCCACGTGTCCGGCGAAAACCAGCAAAAATGGTGGAAGTGATCCAAGCTCATAGATCCTATGATCCCTCTGAATTTCCATCCACCTTTCAATCTTTTTTGTGTACCCATTTTGCCTCCATTTCACCAGATCAATTATAATCACCCCTGAATTTTAATTTTAATTCTAATTTAGCTGATAAAGTTTCTTCCAAACATTAAGTAAAAGAATATAGAAAGCGGTCACAAATTGAAATTGTAGACCTTACACTATTAGAGATGTGGGTTCCACATTCTTGAAGCAGACAACATTGCAAGTGTTATGTGTAGTGACGAATCATGACTTTATAATTTTACACTATTAGAGATGTGGGTCCCACATCCCTGAAGCCGACAATATTGCAAGTGTTATGTGCAGTGACGAATGATGACTTTATAATTTTTTGTTATTAAGGTCAATGTCACATGTCAATTTTTATCATTTATATTGAATAATTTGATAAAAGTAATTTAAATTTCACAAATAGAGAATAATTTACTTTGTATATACTAAAACTTAATATATAAATATATTTTTATATATTTTTAAAAATGAGTTCAATTGATCTAAATATATATTTTTAATATTTTAAAAAAAATTTTTAAGATCAATTCAATCCCACTCCTACACAATAATATATGTGGAGCCGCCAGTGGTTATGTGTCTGCATCCGTGACCAGCTTCTACATGTGTAATTTAACTATATTTTTGAAGTGAAAAATTGAATAGACAATCACCAAGGCACCTGTATTGAAGTAACATGGTTTCCGGCCATTGAATGTGTTTGAAAATCGGTTCTCCGACCAAAAATTGGTGGTGAAGTATTTAGTAAAGTTTGTGTGGCAGTATTCAGGCGCTCCGATTGCTCTTGTATCAAGATTTGTCATCCATAGCTTTGATATATCATCAACCACCACCAAATCAGAATCCAAGTATATAACTTTTTGGACACTAGGCTCAAGAAGATGAGCCAAGTAGTTTCTTGCATAATTCAATGGTTGTTCTAGTGGTTGCCTCACTGAAGATGAAATTCTATGCCTCATAATCTTGGGGTCAAAAAAGTAGATTTTGAATGTCAATGATGGAAAGATTGATTTTAGGAGAGATTGATAAAGATCGGTGTCAGTGTCAGAGTCAGAGTCGACGATGAAATGGAAAAAGATGTTTTTAGGACATAGAGAGTGGTGGAGAATGGAATGGACGGCTGCGATGGTGCCACGGAGATATGCAACATCAAGAGTCATAGCAATGTGTATCGAAGAAGCTTGATGAGACTCACATTGGATTGCATTATTCTTGAATGCTCTTGTTGATTTTTTGTATGAGAATTGGTGAATTGAATTGTGGGTGATCAACAGAAGTGATGATGATCTTATTGCTTCTGCTGGTGGAAATGAATGTAGAGATGGGAAAAGAAAGATGATCGCCATTGATGCCACGAGGAAGCTTGAGAGTTTGAAGATTGAAGAAGGCATGGTGTGTTTTCCTTTTGGTTTTTTTGATCTTGATAGGTTTGGACAACCAATTTGAGATTTATATGACTAGCAAAATCTCCATTGTGATTGCAATGTTTGGCTTTGCATTGGGATGCATTGTTGATGGGGGGTATTAAAGGGGGTGTGGATGGAGAGTCTAACGCCCCAACTAAAAGATAAACAAATATATATGCAGCTCAATTATTATGAAGACTGGGTTTTGTGGGTTTTTTTTATTTATTTTTTTAATCATACAAGTATGTGACATAACAAATTGCATTGCTCCCTTTTTTTCTTGGTGGAAATATTATGAAGAACTAACTATTTATGATATGTGGTTGCATATATGTAGATTTTTACTTTAAACCTCATTAAAAGTGGAGTTAGGGATTTTTCGTTATAATATATATATAACCATTTAATTTGAAAATTTTGTATTTCTTTCTACAAATTTTTTTTGATCTTAGTTTACTAAAGTTGGTTTAGATTCATGTAAGAATTACAAATTCCAGTGTTTTTAAATAATATAAAATAATATTTATACAAAGATTCAGTGGTTAAGGAAAGTGAATTCTAAGACAGCAAATTCGGATGTGTTGGATTTAGCTCTCACTTGTGTCTTTTGAGCTTAATCAATATCTCTAATTTGCAAGTAATTACAAATATTTTGAATTTATTTTTGTTGGAATAGACCTAAAAATACTTTGCTTTCAAGAGGTTTCTAGTCAAAAAATTAAAATAAATTAAAGGCCTCCAAAGGATGTCATTTTGCACCAAGTCTCTAGTTGACATGACAGACCAACTCCATCCAAATAAGCAGCCATAGAAGTCAAAGAAGAGCTTATGCTTTAAAAACTAAATAAATTGTAGTGTGATTACTACTTCAAGCATGTGGCATGGCAAATTATAATCTTTTTACTGCAAGTTTGCCACATGGAAAAAAATTGCACATCATTTAAATAAATTTATCACTGATTTAATATTTCTACAATATTATTTGTAATTGGTTTTTTGAGGTATTGTCCTAACTAAATGTAACTTTTTTTATTGTCAAAAGTAGGGTATGTGACTGTCGTAGATTTCATACAAGCTTTCTTAGTAGGCTTTAAGCAATGAGCTAAATAGTTTAATGATTAATCCATCTTTGGTGAAAAGAATGAAAAACAAAAACAAAAACTTTTCCCCTGCTTTTTTGGAGTATGAAAGTGGCGACAAATGTGAGAAAACTTTCTTGTATTTTACATATCAACAAGACAAATTGACTTTCAATATCTTGTTTAAAAGAAATTATCATAACAATAGCCAATTGTTATAACTCACAAAAAAAATAAAAAATAAAATAATAATAATAATAATAATAATAATAATAATAATTTACTTCACTTTCTAACAAGTTGACTTCCCATCATTTTTTTTTTTCCATTATAATCAAATGGACTCTAATGCATGGCTTTTTCGTAGATAATTTTATGTTAAACAATGCTTATTCACCTACAGGAATTTGGTTCAGTAGATAGACGTATCAGATATGATATTTAGAACTTGTTTGGATACTGACTATTTTAATTGATTTTTTAATTTTTTACGAAAAAATGTGTAAAAAAAAATATAGAGAAAGTAATTTAATTGGGTATTTCTCGTCTTATTGCTACAAGTTCGATTTTTCATACCTTATTTTCCTTCCTATCAATTACAAAAAAACAAAAAATAAAAAATGCTTAAGGTTGTGTTTAGTTGAAAGATTTGATGGGGGAAAAGGGAAAAAGAAATAGAAAGAAAAAGATGAAGAATTGATAGGATTAGAATTCTAAATCTATATTTGGTTGAGTTGTGAAATTGAGAAGGAAAAAAAAAAAGAATCTAAGTAAACCCGGACGATAAAAAGTGAGATTTGATTTTCCTCTCACTTTCTTTTTTCCTACGTTTTCTATGATAACTAAACAAAAAGTAAGATCAAATTTCATTTTTTCTTTTCATTTCCCTCATCATATCCTCTAATCAAATATAACCCAATTAATGCACTCCTTCCCTACATAGAACAGGCTGTTGCTTACACGCCATTGTGGGCGCATGGGGTTAGCAAGTCTACAATAAAGATCACATTGCCTTTTAAAAAAATAATAAATAAATAAAAATCATCAACCAAATGAAGAGTTTACTCTGCCAAACAAACTTCAAGAATAATATCCTTTTAAGGATCAAAAAGTAAAAGATTACATGTCAATTTCTCATCAACAGCAGGAGAGAAAGAGCATTCACTACCATAACACAAGTCAATAAGAATGATACGAAATATATTCTCTACCCATCACAATTGATATCAAAGTTACAATATTGGAAATTATATGCCAACTTTTGAAAATGATTTTTTTCAGGTGATGTACCATTTAGCTAGCTAGGTGCAATGATGAAGATGAAAGTGCTATTTTTTAAACGCCATATTTGATTTGCGTATAGAATTGGGTTAGATTATTTGACACGAAATAATTATTTCAATGAGAGCATTTTAGTCTAAAGGTTTCACTCTTAACGTAAATTATCCCATCATGTGCCTACATATTATCATCACAAATATTGAACATTTTACAACTATTACTTCCTTGTCACAAATGTATGAACCTCAAAAATACTGTAAACAACAACTTAATTAACCATCACAAATAATGAGCTTTTGCGACGGTTGCCATTGCAAATAATCCAAAGCAAAAACCTTTAGTTTCTAGTAGTGACATATACTCATTCTAAGTATTGAAGTTCTTAATTTTTGGATAGATGGGAGCATTTTAACTTTGACCTAATGATCCACTTGGAGGCATCAAATGTTTATGTTCAATCAAAAGAATAGCAAATGACTTGGACTTTCAAAAGAAATAGCTCAAGACTTATTAGACTTGACAGCTTGAAAATTTCTTTGTGAATCTACCTCTGCTACTGGTTTAAACACATTTAGGTTCTTCAAATCATAGATTTGACTAAAGATTTAAAAAGAGGAAGAAAAAAGTGATAATAATGTGAATGAAATATAAGTTAATTTTTTTTATATTTTCCTTTAGGTTTATTAGTGAGAAGTCCATATTTATGAGGGGATATGAAATTAGGTCCAAGGATTAATCTCTTTTGGTAATAAAAAAATGTCAGAAAATTGGTAGAAAATTTACAGGCAACAATTAGTGGTAGTAAGGTGGACAAATAGATGACATTGGACATATGGGTGAACACAATAGCGGAGCCACATGGTGCCTAGGGGGGTCACATGCCCCCCTTGGATTTTTCCTCCTTTTCGTTTTTTAACATGTGTATATATAAAATTTTAAACAAAAATAATATTTAGAATAAAATGTCAAAGGTATTTTCAAAATTATGAAAACTGACATAGATAGGCCCACAAGGACCACAGCCTACAGTGAACGAACCCAAGCCCACCATTTAGACCCCACTGCATAACCCGGGTAGTAAAACCCAGGACAGCTGGAGGCCAACTGAGCAGGGAAGACCAATGATACTCGGACACATGGCAGATGCAGAACAGGCCACGTCAGCAGACAAAGATCTGCAAAGTTATTACCACAGCACATCACCATTAATGCAGCCCATCACAGCATTTATTGCGACAACACCCCTCAGCCGGAATAGCACCCCCTTGCCCTGAACAAGACAAGCAACAACACAAGCTTTCGGCGGTGAGGATAGGATGGCAGGGACAGTGAAATGATTACCAAAGGATATAAGCAAGGTTTGAAGACAAGAAGAGGTTTAAGTTCTATTCTACTCCCCTAACTCTCTCTCTCTCTCTCTCTCTCTCTCTATCTATCTATATTCACTACTCCCACTTCTAATTCACACGCCGGAGGGTTCACCGGGGGACTATCCCGTTCCCCGTCGAACTTGTTTGCAGGTCTTCTAGTGGGCTTCATCACTCGGACGTGGGCTTGAAGAGCTTGGATCAGTCCAACCCATCTACTGAGAACGAACTGTATCATCAGTTGGCGCCGTCTGTGGGAACTGATTGGTCCGTGCGCCAGTTGTGCTCATTGCCGCCGGAGACCCCGTTCCCGTAACCTTTTACGTCCCACCCGTTAAGTGTATGGTCACGACTAGATCCATGGCTTCCTACCATAACGCTGTCGACCCCCAGACCGACCCTCCCAATCCAAACAACCCACCTCAGTACTTCATCGAGCTTACCAACAGCATCAACCGCATGGCCGAGCAAAACCAGGCCTTAATGAATGCTCTGCTCCAGAGAAACCCCTCTATTCCTCCACCACCACCTCCAGACATTCCACCCCATCCGGAACGAACTCCGAGTCATATTGTCCCACAACCCAACCCACTCAACTCGGGAGGTTTTCAACCCCTTCACCCACATGTAAATCCACCACCTCCACCCCCACGTCCATCGGTCATAACACCAGCCCCCGAGGGCGAAGCCAGCAGCGTCCAACACCTGCCTCCCTCTGGTGGCGACAACATTCCCCTTTGGGACGCTGAACTCCGCGCCATGAAGCTCCAGCTCCAGGGGGTTATGCAGAATATCCAGCATAAGCCCTCCACCACCGCACACTCGCCATTTGTCGCCTCCATCCGAGACAAACCCCTGCCCGCCAAATTCAAAATGCCCACCATTGACTCCTTCGATGGCACAACCGACCCGGTCGACCATCTGGAGACCTACCGCACCCTCAGGATCCTCCATGCCTTCCCTGACGAAATCATGTGCCGAGCCTTTCCCGTGACACTGAAGGGGTCGGCTCGGCTGTGGTTTAGCCAGTTACCACCGGACTCGGTCTCCACTTTTCAGCATCTCAGCGACTCTTTCTTAAGCCATTTTATCGGGGCTTAGCGTCAACGACGCCCGGCCACCCAACTACTCAACATCCGTCAGACCGAGGGGGAATCACTGCGCAGCTTCGTAACTCGCTTCAATACCGAAGCCCTGCAGGTGGCGGAAAACGATGACAAGGTCATCCTTACGGCTTTCATGGCCGGCCTACGGTCGTCCGACTTCCTTTTCTCTCTCTCCAAAAACCCCCCGACCTCCATGGCCGCCCTGCTCTCCAAAGCTCAGAAATACATGAATACCGAGGATTCCCTAGCTGCTCGGCAGGATCCACTCACTAAACAGCCGACCCCCAGAGACAAGCGAAAGAACTCGGAACCCCGAAACACCCAGTACACCAACCAAACACCCCACCACACCGACCGACCCCCTCGCACCGACCGGTCGGCACAAACTCGACCGACCGGTCGGTTCAAGCGGTACACACCCCTCAATTCCCCCATGGAACAGGTCCTTCATCAGATTCAACGGGATTACCCTCTCAAATGGCCATTACCTTCCCGAACCCCCTCCAGTCGGAAAGACCAGTCCAAATACTGCCGCTTTCACCAGGATCATGGCCATAACACTGATGACTGTGTCAACCTCAAGGACCAGGTGGAAGCCCTCATACGTCAGGGGCACCTCAGCCGATTCACAGATGCCCGCCCCCAACAGAGGCAAAGGACCGAGCCCCGCAGAGATAATCGTCGGCGCACCCCGCCCCGGCAGCCAGCCCAACATAATCAAGGCCATGATCGACCTCCGCAACAACCCCGGCCACAAGGTCATCCACCCCCGCCAGTTGGTGAAATTAGAGTTATTGCAGGCGGACTTGCTTGCGGCGGACCATCCCGCTCGGCTCAGAGGGCAGAGCTAAGAAAAATACGGCAAGGCTTAGACAAAACAATTGCCATGGTGGACCGACCCCCCAAACAGCCTAAACAGTGGACAGAGCCCATCACCTTTACGGACGCCGACTGTGCAGGCATCCGCTACCCGCATGATGACCCCCTTGTCATTTCGGCCATCCTCTCTAACTACAAGGTCAGACGGATTCTCATCGACAATGGCAGCTCCTCAGACATCATCTTCCTCAACTACTTCCGCCAACTCAAGATTGGGGAAGAAAGCTTGTCTCCACTCCAAACCCCCCTGGTCGGTTTCACTGGCGACCGGGTGACTTCCATTGGCTCCATTGACCTCCCCATCACAATCGGCGAATACCCACGGCAGATCACGAAGTTGCTCACCTTCCTTGTAGTTGATTGCCCATCTGCCTACAACATCATCCTTGGCCGAACCGCCCTCAACACTTTCCAAGCCATCACATCCACCTATCATCTTGCCCTCAAATTTCCCACTGATCTCGGGGTCGGAACAGTCAGAGGGGAGCAGACCATGGCCAAGGAGTGTTATGTTGCCTCCCTTAAAGAAGCCAAGCTGAAGGAGGCAATGATCATCGAAGGACTTGACGCCCGGGATGAAGACGAGCTGGTCAGAGGAGAACCTGTGGAGGAGCTCGTCGAGGTCCCTATCGACCCCTCCAATCCACTAAAAACTGCTAAGATTGGCAGCCAACTATCCCTCCAGGCAAAAGCCGACCTCACTGCCCTTCTGACCGAGCACAATGACGTATTTGCCTGGACCCATGCAGACATGCCAGGCATTGACCCCTCCGTCATAACTCACCGCCTTAGCATCGAACCTCATTTCCGTCCTTACCATCAAAAGCAGCGTATTTTCCACCCAGAGCGTAATAGTCTCATAGCCGCAGAAGTTGACAAACTCCTTGAGGCTCAATTCATCCAAAATGTAGACTATCCCAAGTGGCTGTCCAATGTGGTTCTAGTCCGCAAGAACAATGGCAAGTGGCGTCTCTGCGTCGATTACTCTGACCTAAACCGAGCTTGTCCCAAAGATAGCTATCCACTCCCCCGCATAGATCTGCTGGTCGACGCCACAGCCGGTCACCAAATGCTCAGCTTCATGGATGCTTTCTCCGGGTACAACCAAATCATGATGCACTCATCCGATCGGGAACACACATCCTTCATCACCGACCGAGGTACCTACCATTACCGTGTGATGCCATTTGGACTGAAGAATGCCGGGGCCACCTTCCAGCGGTTAGTCAATGCAGTTTTCCACCATCAGATCGGTCGGAACATGGAAGTATATGTGGACGACATGCTAGTTAAAAGCAAACTCTCCGCTGACCATTTGATCGACCTACGAGAGACCTTTGCCACCCTCCGCAAGTATCAGATGAAACTCAATCCAGAGAAGTGCGCCTTTGGCGTAGGATCTGGAAAGTTCTTGGGTTTCATGGTCAGTCAGCGCGGCATCGAAGCCAACCCTGAGAAGATCAAGGCCTTGATTGAGATGCAGTCACCCAAAACTGTTAAAGAACTTCAAAGACTCACTGGCAGAGTGGCGGCCCTCAACCGTTTTATTTCCCGCGCAACAGATAAGTGCTTGCCATTCTTCAAAGTCCTTCGGCAGACTTTTGAATGGACATATGAATCCGAAGAGGCTTTTCAGCAGTTAAAGCAATGCATGGCCAAACCCCCATTCTCTCATAGGCAATCACGGGCGAACCCCTCTTCCTCTATTTAGCAGTATCGAACACCGCCGTCAGTGCAGCTCTCATACGGGAAGATGGCTCAGTCCAACGGCCGGTCTACTACATCAGCCGAGCTCTCAGGGGGGGCAGAGCAGAATTACCCATTGCTAGAAAAGCTGTCCCTGGCCTTAGTCACCGCCTCCAGACGACTTCGTCCTTACTTCCAGGCCCACTCCATAGTGGTCCTTACCGACCAACCCCTGAAGAAGATCATCCAGCAGCCAGAGCTTTCCGGCCGACTTATGCAGTGGTTAGTGGAACTCAGCCAGTTTGACATCTCCTATCGCCCTCGCACAGCAATCAAGGGACAAGCTGTAGCCGATTTCATCCTGGAATTCACCAATCCCACCCCAACCACTACTCCTACACCTCCACCAACCCCTGCCGAACCAGAAGACCCCCACTCTTGGACTCTCAATGTCGACGGATCATCCCGGAGGGAAGGTAGTGGGGCGGGCCTCATCCTCACCTCCCCTGAAGGTGGTTATTTCAAATGCGCTCTCCGTCTCTTGTTTGAGGCCAGCAACAATGAGGCTGAATATGAAGCGTTGATAGCAGGCCTCCGCCTAGCCAAAGACATTGGTGTTAGCCACATCCGCGTGTTCAGTGACTCCCAGCTCATCGTCGGTCAGATCACAGGGGAATTCGATGCCAAGGATGGCACAATGCGGGCTTACAGGGACATGGCACTCCCCCTTGTTCGCCTCTTCAATACTTTCCAGATCAAACACATACCTCGGGCGGAAAATTCCAAAGCAGATGAGATGGCTCAGTTGGCCTCTGCCGACCAGTCCGACCTCAGCCACGGAGTCCGCCTCGAATACCTAACTCATCCGGCCATCACCCCCGACCTGCACGAAGTGCAGTTCCTCCAGACTGAACCCATTCCTTGGGCATCTGACATCATCCTATTTCTGACGACAGGGGCCCTTCCAGATGATAAACAACAGGCCGCCAAAGTAAGGGCTCGGTCGTCCAATTATCTTCTCGATGGTGGCATTCTGTACAAGCGTGGTGTTTCACGACCATATCTGCGATGCCTCAATCCAACACAAGCAACCTATGTCATGCGGGAAATCCATGAGGGAATTTGTGGCAACCACTAGGGCGGTAGGTCCCTAGCACACAAAATACTTCGTACTGGTTACTTTTGGCCAACTCTTAATCAAGATGCGACTGATTTTGTCCTCAAGTGCGATAAGTGTCAACGCTTTGCCAACATCCCCCATGTCCCGCCTACAGAGTTGATCACGCTTTGCAGCCCCTACCCATTCGCCAAATGGGGGATCGACCTGATTGGTCCACTTCCCACCGGCCGAGGCCAGACCAAGTTCGCAATCGTCGCCATTGACTACTTCACCAAGTGGGTAGAGGCTGAACCTTTAGCCACCATTACCGAGCGGAACACAACCAAGTTCATCTGGCAATCGATCGTCTGCCGGTTCGGCATCCCTCAGGCCATCGTGTCAGACAACGGCAAACAATTCGACAACGCCAAATACAGAAAGTTCTGTGCGGATCTCCAGATTCAACCATGTTTTTCCTCTTCCGGTCATCCCCAAGCCAACGGCCAGGTTGAGGTCACCAATCGGTCCCTTTTGAAGATCATCAAGACTAAGCTGGAGGCTGCCAAGGGACTCTGGGCTGAGGAACTACCAAATGTACTCTGGGCCTACCGAACTACAGCTCGGACTCCTACCGGGGAAACCCCCTTTCGCCTAACGTACAGCGCTGAGGCGGTCATCCCAGTTGAGGTCGGTCTGCCAATGCCGAGGGTTCTACATCTGGATTCAACACTGACTAAGGAACTCCGTCGAGCAGACCTAGACCGGATTGAAGAACTCAGGGACACCACTGCGGTCAGACTAGCCTCATACCAACAAAAAATGGGAATGCACTACAACCGCAAAGTCCGACCACGGGAATTCGCCGTAGGAGATCTTGTCTTAAGGGAGGCCACTCTTGCCACCAAAAATCCGATCGAGGGAAAGCTGGCGGCCAAATGGGAGGGACCATACATTGTGAAAGCCCGTCCACGTCCGAGCACCTACCGCCTCCAGGATATGGAGGGCCGAGACCTTCCCCATCCCTGGAACGCTGAACACCTGAAACGCTATTTTCAATAGGCTGTTACTTTTGTATTGCTGAATTGTTGTACTTTCATTTTGACGCATAATGTAATTCTTGACCATTGTACTATATTTCTCATGGCAACAGTTTTGTCTCTCCGCTACCTTTGTCGCCTCAATCATATTTTTGCTTGCAGAGCACTTCAAAAGCCTCAGCCAGTCTGAGCACCTCAAAAGCCTCGGCCAGACCGAACACTCAAAAGCCTCAGCCAGTCTGAGCACTTCAAAAGCCTCAGCTAGTCTGAGCACTTCAAAAGCCTGAGCCAGACTGAGCACCTCAAAAGCCTCAGCCAGTCGGAGCACTTCAAAAGCCTCAGCCAGACTGAGCACCTCAAAAGCCTCGGCCAGACCGAGCACTCAAAAGCCTCAGCCAGTCTGAGCACCTCAAAAGCCTCAGCCAGACCGAGCACTCAAAAGCCTCAGCCAGTCTGAGCACTTCAAAAGCCTCAGCCAGTCTGAGCACCTCAAAAGCCTCGGCCAGACCGAGCACTCAAAAGCCTCAGCCAGTCTGAGCACTTCAAAAGCCTCTGCCAGTCGGAGCACTTCAAAATCCTCAGCCAGTCTGAGCACCTCAAAAGCCTCGGCCAGACCGAGCACTTAAAAGCCTCAGCCAGACTGAGCATTCAAAGCCTCGTCCAGATCGAGCACTCAAAAGCCTCAGCCAGACTGAGCATTCAAAGCCTCGTCTAGACCGAGCACTCAAAAGCCTCGTCCAGACCGAGCACTCCAAAGCACCTTAAAAGCCTCAGCCAGTCTGAGCACTTCAAAAGCCTCAGCCAGACTGAGCACCTCAAAAGCCTCAGCCAGTCGGAGCACTTCAAAAGCCTCAGCCAGACTGAGCACCTCAAAAGCCTCAACCAGTCTGAGCACTTCAAAAGCCTCAACCAGTCGGAGCACTTCAAAAGCCTCAGCCAGTCTGAGCACCTCAAAAGCCTCGGCCAGACCGAGCACTGAAAAGCCTCAGCCAGTCTGAGCACTTCAAAAGCCTCAACCAGTCGGAGCACTTCAAAAGCCTCAGCCAGTCTGAGCACCTCAAAAGCCTCGGCCAGACCGAGCACTCAAAAGCCTCAGCCAGACTGAGCATTCAAAGCCTCGTCCAGACCGAGCACTCAAAAGCCTCGTCCAGACCGAGCACTCCAAAGCCTCAGCTAGACCGAGCACTCAAATTTCTCAAATTTCTCTCTACAGGCTTTCAGTGGAACATTTAAGTATTAATCCCATTCAAACCTCATTTCACACAATTTCTTAATTTCAGTCAACCACTCCCATTCTTTGAATATTTTATACAAGTCCAATCTCACTCTGCATGAAGAAATTTTACCAGTTCACTCTTACCCCGCGTGACGGAATTTTTAACCTAACTCTGCACGAAGTTCTCATTACAAGTTGACCTCTACTCAACATCATCACTAGTTCAAGTTCACTTAGTTCACTTAGTTCAAGTTCACCCTGTCTTGTGTTGAATTTTTTCATAAGTTCATCACCAGTTTTCATTACAAGCATTCGTCCATTTCAAACACACAAAACAAACCAACACAGTCAATTACAAGACATAAAGGGAGTTTTATTCATTCACAAAATGTGTACACCAGTCCACTGTGGTACTTTAAAAAAAAAAAACAAAACAAAACAAAACAACAACTCTTAAAGTACAAAAATCTTCAATCACTCCTCTTCGTCGCTGGAGGCGAGAACCGCTTCTTCAACACCCTCATCCAGGGGGGTCTAGGCCACATCATCTTCCCCAATAGTCACACTACTAAAGTCGAGTTTTGGGAACAGCTCTTCAGCCCTCCGTTTGAACATTTTCCACCCACTGTCCCAGTACTCTGCCATTTCGTGTTTGTAGAAATCTGACTGCTGGAAGCTTGCAATGACTTCAGATTCAGTTCTTCCCCCAGAGGTTGCCCTTGATGGGCCAGCCCCCCCAGATTCCTCCCTTGCTAAGCTGGTGGCGACCGCAGCATCGACCGCCATCTGAAATTCAGGCGACCCTTTGAATTGGTCAACTGCTGCATTGTACAGATCGGGGTAGGCAGCCCTCTCAGAGGCTGCCTTCGCCCTTTCCTCATCCAGCTCTTTCTGCAGGGTCGCCTTCTCAGCAGAAGCTTTGGCCCACTCAGCTTCCAATTCCTTTTGCAGGGCCTCCCTCTCAGTAGTTGCCCTGCCCCTCTCCACCTCCAACTCCTTCTGGAGAACCTCCTTCTCAGCGGTCGCCTTGGCCCTCCCCGCTTCTAACTCCTTACGAAGCGTCTCCTTCTCCTCCTCCACCTTGGCGCGTTCGCTCTCCAACTCTTTTTGCAGAGCCTCAACCTTGGCATCCGCCTCATCCTTCTGCCTGACCAGCTCTTCATTGCTGCTCATAGCCTCTTCGTGCCACTCGACCGCGATGGCACAGGCCTTTTGGGACTCCTCCAACTTTTTCTGCTCACCAGCCAACTGGAACTCGAGCGACACAAGCTTGCGGCGCGTGTCCTCCAGCTCCAACTTGACTTATTGCAGCTCAGTATGGGCAGTCTTCCACTCAGCGCTCTCCTTTTTCAACTTGGCCAACTCAGCCTTGGCCTCTTCAGCCTTGAGTTTGGCCCCCCCAGCTTTCCTCAGCAGGGCCCCTGCCAGGGTAGTTACCTCAATTTGGGCGGAGCCTAACCCCCTGAACAGGTCGGCCTCGTTGAATCCAGAGGCCGAGCGCAGAGCCGTTTCTTCCACGATCTTCACTAGACGGTCTGCCCCCGCCTTGGCTGGGATCTCTTCCCCCTCCAGCCTTCCAGCCACAGCGCGCGCGTGATAAATGGCTACACCCAGACCAACTCCTCTTTCCTGGGGGTGCAAGCCCCCTTTGGGTCTGCTCTCTCCCACTTGGCTCAGCCCCAGTCGACCCAACTCCTACTTGCATCGTTGGGGCGACCTCCACAGCCTCCAGTGTGGGGGTGACACCTACCACTTCTGGGGTGTCCCTGACCACAGGGGTCTCCACCACAACTGGGGTCTCCTTCATCTTCTTGGGCCCAGACTCCTCTGCAGCCCCTTCTGAGGCACGTCTCTTCTTTTTCTTCCTCTTCAGAGCTTCTCCCTCTTTTCTGGCCTTCTCCTTCACAGGATCCACAGGGGGACTTCGCGGCTCAAAAGTGCTCAAGTCCTTCCCTCCCAGCGGCTTTGGGCGTGGTCGGATCCTCTCCTTCGCAATCGGTTGCGCCGGTCGGTCATCTTGCGCTTTCTTAAATTGTGTGGCTTTGGCAAGGATGGCTTGATCCTCCGCCTCCTGTGCTTCTCTCCTCGTTTCCAGCTCAGCTCGGTCAAGATCCTCACCAATTGGCTGTGGGCCCAGCCCTGCCTGAAACAACGCAGACGGCTGAACAAGGTCGTCCATCTGGCATTCTTTTTCTCTCTCCACTCCTTCACCCTCTTCACCCTTTCCTCAGCCTCCGCCCCCAGTCTTGCCTCCATCGACCTGGTGGGCACCTTCCAGATGGTCCGCGCGCCAAGCCCCCCATTGGCAGAAACGTAAAACCACCGTGCTCGCCATCCCTTGATCGACATTGGCAGCCCCGCCACCAACCCCTTCCCCATTACTGCTTGCAGGGTGACCCACGTTTCTTGCTGCCCTGCGGCCTTGTAACAGGGAAAGAACTCTTCCACCGACATGGCCTCCCCTCCATTTGCCTTCGGCCATGCACTTGCACAAGCCAGCAAGATCTTCCACGCATTGGGCATTAGTTCCCCTGGCGCCACCTCTAGATAGTTGAGCACATCCACCACTATTTGCGGGAGTGGCAGCCTCAGACCCCCTTCAGCGCTTCCTTATAGAGGGAGAACTCCCCTGGCCTGATGTCGGATGGCCTTTCCGTCGATGTTGGCAGCAACAACTCCACCTCCACCAGAATCTGGTATTTCTCGCGAATAGCCTCCAACTCCGCCCTAGTTATTGTCGACTTGTCTGGTTTCGTGTGCCAATGATCAGGCTCCGCCTGACTGATAGGTTTCGGAGCTGCAATCATGGTGGAACCATGGAAGTGTATCGCCGGCCCTCCCACCCTCTCTGTTCTGTACTGCGCTGCTAATTCCACTGCATCATCATCTCCCAGTGGATCCACCCTCACACCCTCGGTTCCTTCTCGTGCCATCTCTGAGGTATGTCTGCGAATCGCTTCTGATGCAGGTGCAAGAAAATCGAAAAAATGCTTCAAAGGTGTATCGTGAGCAACGAAGGAATTAACACAAGGGATGTTTTGAGTTTTTGTAAAGAAGTAGGCAAATCGTATGATACCAAAAGCCCACGGTTTCCCCGTATTCCAAGGGTCCCAATTAATGTTCACCAGTTTGAAAACTTTTCAAATCATCCGCCAAAACTGTCATTTCAACCCCAAAATTACCTATCGTTTCATTTTTACTCCAACGCCTCACTTCCCCACCCCACGATTCTGCCACGTTATGGTCACGATGAACTGACTCCTCCCCTTACCCTGTCTTTTCCACTTCAAATCACCACGTGACATGCCGCCTTTTGAGCCCTGTGCCCCTCCGCTCGGCGACCTTCGTGGTCGGCACTCCTCACGGTCGGCCTCTCCGCTCGGCCACCCTCACGGTCGGCCTCTTCCGTTCGGCCACCCTCACGGTCGGCCTCTCCCACTTGGCCACCCACACGGTCGGCCTCTTCCGCTCGGCCACCCTCACGGTCGGCCTCTCCCGCTCGACCACCCGCACGGTCGGACTCTCCCGCTCGGCCACCCTCACGATTGGCACCTCGCGGTCGGCCTTCCCCTGCCGGTCGGACTCATCTCCCTCATTACTATTCCCTTCGTTGGACTGAAGCTTGCACTCGGGAATGGGAGACTACTGACATAGATAGGCCCACAAGGACCACAGCCCACAGTGAACTAACCCAAGCCCACCATTTAGACCCCACTGCATAACCCGGGTAGTAAAACCCAGGACAGCTGGAGGCCAACTGAGCAGGGAAGACCAATGATACTCGGACACATGGCAGGTACAGAACAGGCCACGTCAGCAGACAAAGATCTACAAAGTTATTACCACAGCACATCACCATTAATGCAGCCCATCACAGCATTTATTGCGACAACACCCCTCAGCCGGAATAGCACCCCCTTGCCCTGAACAAGACAAGCAACAACACATGCTTTCGGCGGTGAGGACAGGACGGCAGGGACAGTGAAATGATTACCAAAGGATATAAACAAGGTTTGAAGACAAGAAGAGGTTTAAGTTCTATTCTACTCCCCTAACTCTCTCTCTCTCTCTCTCTCTATCTATCTATATTCACTACTCCCACTTCTAATTCACACGCCGGAGGGTTCACCGGGGACTATCCCGTTCCCCGTCGAACTTGTTTGCAGGTCTTCCAGTGGGCTTCATCACTCGGACGTGGGCTTGAAGAGCTTGGATCAGTCCAACCCATCTACTGAGAACGAACTGTATCATCAATAACCAACAAGTTCGACGGGGAACAGTTCGTTCTCAGTAGATGGGTTGGACTGATCCAAGCTCTTCAAGCCCACGTGCAAGGATGCTATCATGGCAGTCACTCACACACATGCAAGGATGCTAAAGCATAAAACTTACAGAGTACTCCCAGCCAAAACAGAAACCGATTAGAAATCCATGCATGAATCCTAACTATGCTGAAATGCCTAATGCAACACATGCAAAATGCAACTATAGCAGGCTCGGCTATTCTAAACATGGCATGTGGAATGCTACAACTATCATGTACTCAATTTGGAATTGAAATACAGATGCAGTTTGTATGATGTGCCGAGCCCAATGCATGCAAAACAGATGAATGATGCAAACATGCTATCATACTGTATGCTAATTGAAATATGCCTTATATCTAACCATCCAAAGCGGGTAAAGAAAAGGGAGAAAGAAATGGGGGTTGGAAGACATACATCACACTCACACACCCTTATTACAATTTTGCCCTCGCGCAGAGGGTCCGAATAAATATACAGTCCGAATAAAAGAATATACAGTCCGAAATAAATACAGTCCGAATATTACAAAATTCTAATTAATTAACAAATTAAACTAAGAAAGCTGTAAACTGGCGCGCAGGCTAGGGACTGCCTTGCTCTGATAGATGCCGCCTGTTGGGCTGCCTGGCGCGGAAATCCACTGAGATGCCCCAATCCGCCTCTGTTCGCAATATTTCTCGAAATATGCGCCGGACTCCGAAATGGTTGATTCTGGATTTTGCTGTAACAGAGAGCAGGAAAAGGGCATAGCAATGTATTTCACAAATGTATGCATGCCTCGATCCTCGTGCCACCAATCACGCATATCGATGCATGATGGCAGAGGAATTGAATTGCACAACTCAATATCGGATGAATGCAGATGAATGCTACAGCAAAACCTAGCTCCATCATGGATAATCCGGAGTGTCGGTGACTGGGGAATTGAGACATGCTCCGCCACTCGGAGTGCGAAACGCGCCTCGTTTCCCGTGCAATATGCATGATATGCATGAAATGCAACTAATATACAATCCTAGCATGTACGATGCTATGAAAATGAGATGCCTCGAAATGCGTGTCCACGGGCACGCAAACCGAGGCAATGCGGAATGACATGCGAAATGTAATGATGGGCTTATACCAACATGAAGGGGGCCTCAGCCACACTCACATAGGATGCCGGAATGATAAGAATGAGGTGCCTTGAAATGCGTGCCCACTGGCACGCAAACCGAGGCAATGATGAAATGGAATGTAATGGCATACGGAATGCAATGATGGGCTTACGCCAACATGAGAGAGCCTCGGCCGCACTCACATAGGCTGCCAACAGATAAAACAGGTTGCCTCGAAATGCGCGCACACGGACACGCAAACCGAGACGGTGCATACAAGCATGAAATGGCATGAAAATGTAGATTGGGCTTATGCCAACATGAGAGGCCCTCAACCGCACTCACATAGGCTGCCGTCGGATAAAATCGGACTGCCTCGAAATGCGTGCGCACGAGCACGCAAACCGAGGCAGAGTCATACAGGCACGAAATGATATGCAAATGCGAATTGGGCTTACGCCAACGTGAGAGAGCCTCAGCTACACTCACATAGGCTGCCGTAATGATAAAAATGAGATGCCTCGAAAAGCGTGCGCGCGGGCACGCAAATCGAGGCGGTGGCATACACAATGCAAATGATATGGAAAATGCAGATTGGGCTTACACTAACATGAGAGGACCTCAGTCGCACTCACATAAGATGCCGATGGATGAAAATGAGGTGCCTCGAAATGTGTGCCCACGGGCACGCAAACCGAGGCAATGCATTAAGGCATGAAATGATATGGGAAATGATATGCAAGCATGCAAATCAAATTTCAGCAGCTAAATGAAGGGGAAAACAGTCCCGAAATGATACGAAATGGCAATCAATGCATGAAATCATCCCGAAATGCTATAATAACCCCCCGAAATGGCCTACAGCTAAGCTATACATGCAAAATCGACTCATGGCAGCAAAAACAGTAGCAAGGCAGTCCCAAATATGGCATTTTTCAGTAACAAACATGGCCGAAATGTAAGCATAGATATGCAACATTATCATGCAAGATTAGTGGCCAAAAGAGGGGTATTGAGACAAGTGATATATACAAACCCCAAATGGACAAACATGCTTCTACAACATTGAAGAGGGCCTAAAAATAAGCACATTTACAGAAGATGGCAGCCCCAAAATCAGAATAAAAACATGCTAGAAAATCCATGCAAAATAGGCTCCAAATAGGCTATATCATGAGACATGCAAATCTATACACCAAATGACCAAACTTTCTTCATGAAACATGTAGAGGGGGTCAAAATAAGACCCCTCTTAGCTCTGACCAAGAGCCAAGACCATAAGCACGAAAGGCTACAAAATGAGCAAGATTTAGGGCCTAAAGTGAATTTCCAAGAGAGGTGGTATATAGAATGGCCAAATGAGGTTGAGCCCTTCTACAATGTTGTAGAGGGGCTCAATATAAGCACAAAACCAGTAGGGGTCGGAGCCCCAAAAACAAATGCAAATAGGCCAAAACTAGCATTCAAGATTGTGACATACAAGGTGTATATTGAAACAAGTATATCATGGAAACACCAAACAGTGATGAGGCCTTAAACAAACATGAAGAATGGCCCAAAAAAATGATATTTTCTGTTTTGGTCGGAGCTCAAAACCACCAGCCAAGAGGGTAGAAAAATGGTACAAAAATGGAGCTCAAAAGGGGAAATGAGTGCTTACCCTTGTAGACCAAAACCTTGGCTGCTTCTAGGACTGAAAATGGCGCCTCTTAGCTGCTGGAAGGCCCTCCTTGCCGCTGGAAATGGAGTAGTGGTGGTGGTGCTTGGTGGTGATGAAGAAATGGTGCCAAACTTGGAAGATTTTTGAGAGTTTTGGAGCTTGGAATTATAGAGAGAGATATACAATATAGGAGCTCTCAAAGGTTTTTTTCTAACCCTAAGAACAGATCTGGAGCTGCTGTTATATAGGGAAAATGAGGGGGAAAATGGGGGGAAAAATGGGGGGGAAAACTATTCAAGTTTCCCCCAAAAAGGCCAAAAGGGGAAAACGGTAGCTACGGTTCTCAAATGGCCGAGAGCCCTTCAACAAAGTCGAAGAGGGGCTCAAAATAAGACACTTTGTAGTTCGGGTCGGAGTCCAAAAATGTATAATGAAGGTTCGGGAGCCGAAATACGCAATTCGGGGCCCCGAAAATGGGCTGTTAGGCACCGGGAGTGGTACTCGACCACGAAGTGGGTTTCTGAGACCCCAGTGTTCCTTAAAAGGATGAAACAGAGGTACCTGCCAAAATTGAACAAAGAACAATGCGAAACGAATGCTCGGGGGCCAAAACCGCGTGGTTCGGGGTCCCGAAAATGGGCTGTTAAGCACCGGGAGTGGCACTCGGCCACGAAGTGGGTTTCTGAGACCCCAGTGTTCCTCGGAACATTAAAACAGAGGTCTCCGCCGAAAACCGAAGAAGTCGGAGATGGTTGGGCGGTCCCGAGCCGAGGCACACAGCCTAACGGCTCCGAAAACCGGGAACCGGGCTCCGAAATGGGCAAAATGGCCTACGGCCACGAAAAGTAGCTCACGGCCACCGGGAGATAGCCTACGGGACCACTCCCTCCCCTCAGGAAAGAAAACAGAGAAAACCGAGCCTGGTTCGCAAACCGAGACAAGGCACAGAAGAGAGTTCGGAAGTCCGGAGGCAGGGCACACGGCCGCGACTCTGAGACTTCTGAACGAGCACAGCATGCAACATCACCAAGCGCTCAATCGGTGACGTCTGAGTCTTAAGGTCGGTCAAAAATGGGGTGTCTACAGCAACCGATTACGAAGGAGAGGATCCGACCACGCCCAAAGCCGCTGGGAGGGAAGGACTTGAGCACTTTTGAGCCGCGAAGGCCCCCTGTGGATCCTGTGAAGGAGAAAGCCAGAAAAGAGGGAGAAGCTCTGAAGAGGAAGAAAAGAAGAGACGTGCCTCAGAAGGGGCTGCAGAGGAGTTTGGGCCCAAGAAGATGAAGGAGACCCCAGTTGTGGGGGAGACTCCTGCGGTCAGGGACACCCCAGAAGTGGTAGGGGTCACCCCCACACTGGAGGCTGTGGAGGTCGCCCCAACGATGCAAGTAGGAGTTGGGTCGACTGGGGCTGAGCCAAGTGGGAGAGAGCAGACCTAAAAGAGGCTTGCACCCCAGGAAAGAGGAGTTGGTTTGGGTGTAGCCATTTATCACGCGCGTGCTGTGGCTGGAAGGCGGGAGGGGGAAGAGATCCCAGCCAGGGCGGGGGCAGACCGTCTAGTGAAGATCGTGGAAGAAACGGCTCTGCGCTCGGCCTCTGGATTCAACGAGGCCGACCTGTTCAGGGGGTTAGGCTCCGCCCAAATTGAGGTAACTACCCTGGCAGGGGCCCTGCTGAGGAAAGCTGGGGGGGCCAAACTCAAGGCTGAAGAGGCCAAGGCTGAGTTGGCCAAGTTGAAGAAGGAGAGCGTTGAGTGGAAGACTACCCATACTGAGCTGCAATCAGTCAAGTTGGAGCTGGAGGACACGCGCCGCAAGTTGTGTCACTCGAGTTCCAGTTGGTTGGTGAGCAGAAAAAGTTGGAGGAGTCCCAAAAGGCCTGTGCCATCGCGGTCGAGCGGCACGAAGAGGCCATGAGCAGCAATGAAGAGCTGGTCAGGTAGAAGGATGAGGCGGATGCCAAGGTTGAGGCTCTGCAAAAAGAGTTGGAGAGCGAACGCGCCAAGGTGGAGGAGGAGGAGGAGGAGAAGGAGACGCTTCGTAAGGAGTTAGAAGCGGGGAGGGCCAAGGCGACCGCTGAGAAGGAGGTTCTCCAGAAAGAGTTGGAGGTGGAGAGGGGCAGGGCAACTGCTGAGAGGGAGGCCCTGCAAAAGGAATTGGAAGCTGAGAGGGCCAAAGCTTCTGCTGAGAAGGCGACCCTACAGAAAGAGCTGGATGAGGAAAGGGCGAAGGCAGCCTCTGAGAGGGCTGCCTACCCCGATCTGTACAATGCAGCAGTTGACCAATTCAAAGGGTCGCCTGAATTTCAGATGGCGGTCGATGCTGCGGTCGCCACCAGCTTAACAAGGGAGGAATCTGGGGGGGCTGGCCCATCCAGGGTGACCACTGGGGGAATAACTGAATCTGAAGTCATTGCAAGCTTCCAGCAGTCAGATTTTTACAAACACGAAATGGCAGAGTACTGGGACAGTGGGTGGAAAATGTTCAAACGGAGGGCTGAAGAGCTGTTCCCAGAACTCGACCTTAGTAGTGTGACTATTGGGGAAGATGATGTGGCCCAGACCCCCCTGGATGAGGGTGTTGAAGAAGCGGTTCTCGCCTCCAGCGACGAAGAGGAGTGATTGAAGATTTTTGTACTTTAAGAGTTGTTGTTTTGTTTTGTTTTTTTTTTTTTTTTGAAGTACCACAGTGGACTGGTGTACACATTTTGTGAATGAATAAAACTCCCTTTATGTCTTGTAATTGACTGTGTTGGTTTGTTTTGTGTGTTTGAAATGGACGAATGCTTGTAATGAAAACTGGTGATGAACTTATGAAAAAATTCAACTGCAAGACAGGGTGAACTTGAACTAAGTGAACTAAGTGAACTTGAACTAGTGATGATGTTGAGTAGAGGTCAACTTGTAATGAGAACTTCGTGCAGAGTTAGGTTAAAAATTCCGTCACGCGGGGTAAGAGTGAACTGGTAAAATTTCTTCATGCAGAGTGAGATTGGACTTGTATAAAATATTCAAAGAATGGGAGTGGTTCACTGAAATTGAGAAATTGTATGAAATGAGGTTTGAATGGGATTAATACTTAAATGTTCCACTGAAAGCCTGTAGAGAAGAAATTTGAGAAATTTGAGTGCTCGGTCTGGCTGAGGCTTTGGAGTGCTCGGTCTGGACGAGGCTTTCGAGTGCTCGGTCTGGACGAGGCTTTGAATGCTCAGTCTGGCTGAGGCTTTTGAGTGCTCGGTCTGGACGAGGCTTTGAATGCTCAGTCTGGCTGAGGCTTTTAAGTGCTCGGTCTGGCCGAGGCTTTTGAGGTGCTCAGACTGGCTGAGGCTTTTGAAGTGCTCCGACTGGTTGAGGCTTTTGAAGTGCTCAGACTGGCTGAGGCTTTTCAGTGCTCGGTCTGGCCGAGGCTTTTGAGGTGCTCAAATTGGCTGAGGCTTTTGAAGTGCTCCGACTGGCTGAGGCTTTGAAGTGCTCATACTAGCTGAGGCTTTTAAGGTGCTCAGTCTGGCTGAGGCTTTTGAAGTGCTCCGACTGGCGGAGGCTTTTGAGGTGCTCAGTCTGGCTGAGGCTTTTGAAGTGCTCAGACTGGCTGAGGCTTTTGAAGTGCTCAGACTGGCTGAGGCTTTTGAGGTGCTTTGGAGTGCTCGGTCTGGACGGGGCTTTTGAGTGCTCGGTCTGGACGAGGCTTTGAATGCTCAGTCTGGCTGAGGCTTTTGAGTGCTCGGTCTGGACGAGGCTTTTGAATGCTCAGTCTGGCTGAGGCTTTTGAGTGCTCGGTCTGGCCGAGGCTTTTGAGGTGATCAGACTGGCTGAGGCTTTTGAAGTGCTCCGACTGGCTGAGGCTTTTGAAGTGCTCCGACTGGCTGAGGCTTTTGAGTGCTCGGTCTGGCCGAGGCTTTTGAGGTGCTCAGACTGGCTGAGGCTTTTGAAGTGCTCAGACTGGCTGAGGCTTTTGAGTGCTCGGTCTGGCCGAGGCTTTTGAGGTGCTCAGACTGGCTGAGGCTTTTGAGTGCTCGGTCTGGCCGAGGCTTTTGAGGTGCTCAGTCTGGCTGAGGCTTTTGAAGTGCTCCGACTGGCTGGGGCTTTTGAGGTGCTCAGTCTGGCTGAGGCTTTTGAAGTGCTCAGACTGGCTGAGGCTTTTAAAGTGCTCAGACTGGCTGAGGCTTTTGAGTGTTCGGTCTGGCCGAGGCTTTTGAGGTTCTCAGACTGGCTGAGGCTTTTGAAGTGCTCTGCAAGCAAAAATATGATTGAGGCGACAAAGGTAGCGGAGAGACAAAACTGTTGCCATGAGAAATGTAGTACAATGGTCAAGAATTACATTATGCGTCAAAATGAAAGTACAACAATTCAGCAATACAAAAGTAACAGCCTATTGAAAGTAGCGTTTCAGGTGTTCAGCGTTCCAGGGATGGGGAAGGTCTCGGCCCTCCATATCTTGGAGGCGGTAGGTGCCCAGACGTGGACGGGCTTTCACAATGTATGGTCCCTCCCATTTGGCCGCCAGCTTTCCCTCGGTCGGATTTTTGGTGGCAAGAGTGGCCTCTCTTAAGACAAGATCTCCTACGGCGAATTCCCGTGGTCGGACTTTGCGGTTGTAGTGCATTCTCATTTTTTGTTGGTATGAGGCTAGTCTGACCGTAGTGGTGTCCCTGAGTTCTTCAATCAGGTCTAGGTTTGCTCGACGGAGTTCCTCAGTCAGTGTTGAATCCGGATGTAGAACCCTGGGCGTTGGCAAACCGAGCTCAACTGGGATGACCGCCTCAGCGCCGTACGTTAGGCGAAAGGGGGTTTCCCCGGTAGGAGTCCGAGCTGTAGTTCGGTAGGCCCAGAGTACATTTGGTAGTTCCTCAGCCCAGAGTCCCTTGGCAGCCTCCAGCTTAGTCTTGATGATCTTCAAAAGGGACCGATTGGTGACCTCAACCTGGCCGTTGGCTTGGGGATGACCGAGAGAGGAAAAACATGGTTGAATCTGGAGATCCGCACAGAACTTTCTGTATTTGGCGTTGTCGAATTGTTTACCGTTGTCTGACACGATGGCCTGAGGGATGCCGAACCGGCAGACGATCGATTGCCAGATGAACTTGGTTGTGTTCCGCTCGGTAATGGTGGCTAAAGGTTCAGCCTCTACCCACTTGGTGAAGTAGTCAATGGCGACGATTGCGAACTTGGTCTGGCCTCGGCCGGTGGGAAGTGGACCAATCAGGTCGATCCCCCATTTGGCGAATGGGTAGGGGCTGCAAAGTGTGATCAACTCTGTAGGCGGGGCATGGGGAATGTTGGCAAAGCGTTGACACTTATCGCACTTGAGGACAAAATCAGTCGCATCTTGATTAAGAGTTGGCCAAAAGTAACCAGTACGAAGTATTTTGTGTGCTAGGGACCTGCCGCCCGAGTGGTTGCCACAAATTCCCTCATGGATTTCCCGCATGACATAGGTTGCTTGTGTTGGATTGAGGCATCGCAGATATGGTCGTGAAAAACCACGCTTGTACAGAATGCCACCATCGAGAAGATAATTGGACGACCGAGCCTTTACTTTGGCGGCCTGTTGTTTATTATCTGGGAGGGCCCCTGTCATCAGAAATAGGATAATGTTAGATGCCCAAAGAATGGGTTGAGTCTGGAGGAACTGCACTTCGTGCAGGTCGGGGGTGATGGCCGGATGAGTTAGGTATTCGAGGCGGACTCCGTGGCTGAGGTCGAACTGGTCGGCAGAGGCCAACTGAGCCATCTCATCTGCTTTGGAATTTTCCGCCCGAGGTATGTGTTTGATCTGGAAAGTATTGAAGAGGCGAACAAGGGGGAGTGTCATGTCCCTATAAGCCCGCATTGTGCCATCCTTGGTATCGAATTCCCCCGTGATCTGACCGACGATGAGCTGGGAGTCACTGAACAAGCGGATGTGGCTAACACCAATGCCTTTGGTCAGGCGGAGGCCTGCTATCAACGCTTCATATTCAGCCTCATTGTTGCTGGCCTCAAACAAGAGACGGAGAGCGCATTTGAAATAACCACCTTCAGGGGAGGTGAGGATGAGGCCCGCCCCACTACCTTCCCTCTGGGATGATCCGTCGACATTGAGAGTCCAAGAGTGGGGGTCTTCTGGTTCGGCAGGGGTTGGTGGAGGTGTAGGAGTAGTGGTTGGGGTGGGATTGGTGAATTCCAGGATGAAGTCGGCTACAGCTTGTCCCTTGATTGCTGTGCGAGGGCGATAGGAGATGTCAAACTGGCTGAGTTCCACTGACCACTGCATAAGTCAGCCGGAAAGCTCTGGCTGCTGGATGATCTTCTTCAGGAATTGGTCGGTAAGGACCACTATGGAGTGGGCCTGGAAGTAAGGACGAAGTCGTCTGGAGGCGGTGACTAAGGCCAGGGACAGCTTTTCTAGCAATGGGTAATTCTGCTCTGCCCCCCTGAGAGCTCGGCTGATGTAGTAGACCGGCCGTTGGACTGAGCCATCTTCCCGTATGAGAGCTGCACTGACGGCGGGTGTTCGATACTGCTAAATAGAGGAAGAGGGGTTCGCCCGTGATTGCCTGTGAGAGAATGGGGGTTTGGCCATGCATTGTTTTAACTGCTGAAAAGCCTCTTCGGATTCAGATTGTCCATTCAAAAGTCTGCGAAGGACTTTGAAGAATGGCAGGCACTTATCTGTTGCGCGGAAATGAAACGGTTGAGGGCCGCCACTCTGCCAGTGAGTCTTTGAAGTTCTTTAACAGTTTTGGGTGACTGCATCTCAATCAAGGCCTTGATCTTCTCAGGGTTGGCTTCGATGCCGCGCTGACTGACCATGAAACCCAAGAACTTTCCAGATCCTACGCCAAAGGCGCACTTCTCTGGATTGAGTTTCATCTAATACTTGCGGAGGGTGGCAAAGGTCCTCTCGTAGGTCGGTCAAATGGTCAGCGGAGAGTTTGCTTTTAACTAGCATGTCATCCACATATACTTCCATGTT